>VMDR010008627.1:0-36035 GCA_007922815.1 Macrotus californicus | reverse complement strand
TTCATATAATAAGGGCTTGGTGATGATGAACTCCTTGAACTTGACATTATCTGGGAAGCACTTTATCTGCCCTTCCATTCTAAATGAAAGCTTTGCTGGGTAGAGTAATCTTGGCTGTAGGTCCTTGCTTTTCATGACTTAGAATACTTCTTTCCAGCCCCTTCTTGCCTGCAAGGCTCTTTTTGAGAAATTATATGATAGTTGTATGGGAACTCCTTGTAGGTAACAGTCTCCTTTTCTCTTGCTGCTTTTAAGATTCTCTCCTTATCTTTAGTCTTGGGTAATATGATTATGATGTGCCTTGGTGTGTGCTTCCCTGAGTGCAACTCTCTTGGGACTCTCTGAGCTTCCTGGACTTCCTGGAAGTCTATTTCCTTTGCCAGATTGGGGAAGTTCTCCTTCATTATGTTTACAAATAAGTTTTCAACTTCTTACTCTTACTCTTCTCCTTCTGACACCCCTATGATTTGGATGCTGGAACATGTAAAGTTGTCCTGGAGGTTCCTAAGCCTCTCCTCTTTTTTTTGAATTCTTGTTTCTTCATTGTGTTCTGCTTGAATGTTTATTTCTTCCTTCTGCTCCAAATTACTGATGTGAGTCCTGGTTTCCTTCCCATCGTTGTTGATTCCCTGTACATTTTTCTTTATTTCACTTGGCATAGTGTTCACTTCTTCCTCTATTTTGCAGCCATATTCAACCATTTCTGTGAGCATCCTGATTACAAGTGTTTTGAACTGTGCATCTGACAGGTTGACTCTTCATTGCTTAGTTCTATTTTTGGAGCTTTGATCTGTTCTTTCATTTGGGCCATATTTCTTTGTCTTGGTGCAGGTGTTATGTTTTAAGCGGCAGAGCCTTAGGTAGTCACCAGGGTGGGGCAACCCTCTTTGCTGCATTGTGGTGCTGTATGTGGGGGAGGAGTTCAAGAGGGAACAATATCACTTGCTCAGCTCTTGGCTGGCTTTCAATCACTTTCCCTGCTACCCACATGCAAATTGGGCCCTTTTGGTGCTGATTCTCGGGTGGGTGGGTTTGTGTATGTTCTAGAACCCCGTGAGTCTCTCCAGTGAACTCTCCTGTGAGGGTAGGAGTTTCTCCTGCAGCAGCCGCAATGCCCACAGGTTTTTACAGTCAGAGGTTTTGAGGCTCTCTTTCCCCATTCTGGAACCCTGGGTTGCAGTCTGTCTTGCTCCCTAGTTGCTCCTCCCAGTTTATCTGCACAGAAATGTGGGACCACCTGATCTACCTGCTGCTACGTTGCCTCGAGTCTTCTTTGCCTGGCTGCCTGTCTCTGACCCTCCTACCAGTCTGGGTGAATGTTTCTTCTTTAACTCCTTGGTTGTTGGACTTCCATACAGTTCACTTTTCTGGCGGTTCTGGTTATTTTTTGTTTTTAAATTTGTTATTGTCCTTCTTTTGGTTGTGCGAGGAGGCAAAGTGTATCTACCTATACCTCCATCTTGGCCAGAAGTCTCAGATGAGGATTTAAAACATAAAAATATAATAATTCTGTTGATGCAAAAGTCATTTGCTACTTCCTCAGTCCTACTTGAAACTTATCCAAGTGAAGTTTCATTAATTATTTAAAATCACTCAGGTGGAACTCTTAGAGATTTAATTTACCTCCAAAGGGCCAGCCTGGCATATTATCCTACATTGGCAGCAGAACCAAGATAATTTCTTTTTACACTTTAACATTCTACTCTTTAGAACTACTAAATGCTAAATTTGGATAGCACACAGGGACCCATTTTCCCTTCGCTCTCAGAAGTAGAAACTGGTAGAAATCAAGAAGCTTTCTAGGTATTGAGCATTATTAAAGTTGATTTGTAAATAAGCTATCACTGGAACCATGATGTTTGGGATAAAATCCCAGACCAGAATGTAACAACGTAAAGAAGAGGCAACCCACTCAGTTGTGTTGTAACTAGCCTGGCATACGGTGGTAGGAGTGATACCATGGAAGAGAGAGACCCTGCGCTCAGCAGACGGGAGCACTCCATCCATCAGGAAGAATGCACAAGGAGGCTGATTTTCCATATTCTGCATTAGTCTTGTCATCTCCCATGAGATTATGCAGTTAGCTGTGTTTTGATTCTGTACTCCTGGAGAAACCTTCCGATTCTGACTTCAGTCACCCCAGACACCTTACCACCCAAAAGGATGCCCTGGATCATAAATATTTCAGTTACTGGAATGGTAGTGCCTGCCATTGTGTAGAGATACATTTGTTTTGTGACATATAAATCAATTATCTGTGAGTTTAGCACGATTCAGTCCCTCCAGATACAGTAAGTTCCAGGTAGACTTGAAAACTAGAGATTCTTTATCTAAAAGCTGAGAACAAACTCTAAATCGATGTTTTCATAATTCTGTTGTGCCTCAATTTATTCATCTGTAAAGCAGGGGAAATAATAGTGCCTGCTTAGCATAGGTGTTGTGAGGATTTATGATTTAACAGATGCACATTTTTTATAAAATGATTTGCCATACATAAATATTCAGAATGGTGCTATTATTTATACTGATCCCACAAGTCACTACCCTGCTAAATAGAGTACCTTGCTAGAAGAAGCCAACTGATGTATCTCTGTCATAGACTTTCTTATAAGGCCCTCAAAGTACTTACCTCTTCCAGCCACTTCACTCCCAAAACTAGAGATATCAAATAAAAGCTACACTCAGGGCAGCGTCATGGTGTGCAATCTGTGTACTTGCATAGGGCCTGCACTTAGTTTAATACTTAGCTGTTGCCATCTTGAAATTCTTAATATATTTTTAAAAGGGGCCCCACACTTTTATTTTGCACAGGACCTTGAAAAATTTGTAGCCAATCCTAGCTCCAGGTGACCAAGGATTAGTAAGTGGCTTTAGGTAAGTAAGCCACTCCCTTTCCAGGTGGCTCTGTCTTAGTTCTCTGATGTTCACAGAAACAATGATGAAAGAGGTAGGACTACAACAGCTGCAGACCCAGCGTTGCCAATGAACAGAGTGGAAGCTTTTTGAACATGTAGTAACGTGTCCAGAATATAGGCAATAAGTTCGATCTTAGGACTCTCAGTAGACTCAAGGAAAACTAAAAGAAACTCTGGATATGCTTCCCATCCCTACTGCTCCTCAAAATAGCAACTGCACTCAGTAAATCATAGTGAAATTATTTGAGTTATTCTAAGACGCAGAGAAATCACTCTGGCTCTCAGCACAGAGAGGGCCCCAGAGCAGCTGGCCACTACTGGAAAACTGAGGGCTCAAGGTCATTCTAGCAGTGGCCTCACCATGGAGACTGTTGCAGGCGAGTGGAAAGTGAATGCTTCAGACAAGCAGTTGATGCCAGGTAGTCTCACAGGTGATATCTGTCAACCACAGGAGCAATAGCTTTGGCTCCCAGGACTGTCCCCCAGTGAAGAGTGATCCTGTCCTGTCTGTCTGACTGTCCCTACAAGAAAACCCCAGGAACTGCCTACTTGGGTGGGATTTCTACTAAATTCAGTAATGGGAGTTAGAGGCAGAGTGTTTTGAGGCTGCTATGGTGAATTGTTCTTCCTTTGAATTTCTGACATGGAGTGGCTCAAGGAAGAATGGAGTCTACAAATACTCGGTCTCATTGTCCACATAGCTATATACTTTGTTCATTCCGTGTGTCTGACTTGGACACTGGAAGACAGGACTCAGTGGACTTCAAATCACTTCTCCATTCTCAGGTCAGTTGCTATCATCTTCTGGTTCCACATCCATCCATGGCACTGAGGTGACCATGTGGTTTACCAATGGTTACCAGCAGCAGATGTGTAGACAAGCTTTTGAAATGCTGCCTCAAATTCCTTTGTATAGAAATCCATCTAAATGCCCCCATTCTCAATAATTCAGTTTCTTTGAACACTTTGGTCTACTTTGTTCTGATTTTGGTATCTAGAAATGCAGTGCAAGACATTTCTAAATTGAGAATCTGCCATCGTCTTGAAGGGCACAGCAGCAAGCCCAGAGAAAAAAATATTCAAGGCTGCAGGGAAATCAAAGGCTAAAAAAATATGTTTGTGGCCAGCTTTCTCCACAGACACTTACATAAAAGTTTGTGCTGAGACAGGCTGTTCTGCCTATACTCAGGATCTAGAGTTATGCTTGTTGGGATGATGACAGAAACAATGTGGGAACCACATGATGCAGACCAGGAAGGAAAACTGAGTGGCATGTAGCGATTAGTACCTTCACAATAGTATGTTGGTTTCCCGGGGGGCTGTTCATCTTTCGGGTGGTAGGGAAAGTGCGCAGGAGGGGAAAAGCTCTGTGAGCAAGATATGGCTAAAGAATGGGTCCTTGTCCTCCCATTTTGAAGATACAGCAATGCCCATGCAGTATGTGGAGCTGAGGGGCAGAGTCCAAAGTTCAGGTATCTTCTGGCCTTTCAGATCCATCCTGACTTTCTAAAAGCTACAAAAACACTATACCCAAATCTGGAAACATTTAAAAAGTTTGGACAAAGTTGTTTACATTTCATTCAACTGTTTACTAGGAAAAAGAAAAAATATATATTAAGCCCTTTCTTCACAAAATGAACATGAAAAACTAACTCCACCAGAAAAAAAAAAAGTAAAAGCCTTAGACAGATAATGTTTAAGAGTCAAAGGGATAGTGTGCCTCCCGCACAGTGTTCCTGAGAAACAGATGTGATGGCAGAGAGCTGGACCCTAGTCCAGCTTGTGAAGCAGCCATGAGGCCATCTCAGCTACTCTCCACAGCCTCCCTGAAGGACACGCCACAGCCTCTTTGTATAGACTGTTCCAGGCTTTAAATGAGTATCATAAAAACAGTTTTATGAATATCATAAAACCAATGTTTTAACTTCTAGTTTGTTTGCTCGTTCAGCTTTGTTCCTTCCTCAACAGCCATCGTGAATAATTGTCCACTTTGCTGCTCACCATTCATACCTGGGTGTGCATTTTCTAACACCAGACACACCTAACTCTTAGCATCCGTCATCACAGATAAAGTTTCTGCTTGTTGCTTTGGAATTACAAGTTGAAACTAGCACAGTCTCACACACATAGGAGATATTCAATCAGCTTTTTATTGATGGAGTCCTGTCTCACTCTTTCTCTTTCTCTCTTTCTCTCTCTCTCTTTCTCCTACTATTTTTGTCACTTCCCAACCCTTATTCTATTTTTCTTTCTTTCTTTCTCTTTGGCTACCAAAACATTGGGCTTACCAGTAAATCTACTTAGTAGTCTCTAAACTTCTGGTTTTTAACAAACAAGTAGCACCATGACCACACAATAGAAAGACACTAGCTTTGGGACCCCAAGGTTGGCCTGAGTCTATGTGAGTTTGGAGCCATAATTTATTTTAACCAAGTTGAGGTCTAAAAGGAGCAAAGGGAGCTGGACCCTAAGAATCCCCTGTGGGACCCATCTCACAGAACCTCACACAAAAGAACCTTTTATTTCTCATCTGCATGATTTCTCATCCTTTTTTCCTTCTGATTCTTCCCTCTACCATCATGGACAGGTTGGACTCTGAGACTAGTGTTTTCTGATCTTTTGTTTCCTTTTTGTAGTGTCTAGAAAACAGGAAAATTAAGAAAGGTCATGAATTATTAGGAATCCATGGGTTACAAGAGGAAGAAATACATCTCATACAGCTTAGCTTAACCATAAAAAGGGATGGTTGAATTGAGGGATACCCTCAATACTCTCTCACTCTTCTCTCCTTTTGATGCTTGCCTAATGCTATTTTCCCAGACCAGCTCCTCCATGAGGTAGGGGCATGGCCATGGCAAATCTCACCTCCTCATAGCTTCTGATCTCATTCCCCGAGGTACAATGCTGATTGGCCCCTTCACTATAGCTAAGCATGTGAGGTATGTGATTAGCTCTCCTGGGCCATGTGTGCCATGAGGTCAGGAGGATAGAATCTGTTTTATCAAAAGAAGTGGGAGTAGAGGTTCAAGGCAGATTAAACAACAGTTACTACAGTATCTGAGGAAAAGCAAGCTCTGTAAAGCCACTGACTCTCCTGGCAGATGACTCCTTTTTTTGGATCTTCCTCCATATCTTCACAGTCTCATAAATGAGGGTTAAATACTACATGTGGTCTAGGGGATCTCAGACCCTCCACATGAAGATATAACAACAGTTAACACTTTAACATCCAGACAGAGAAAAGCTCAGGAGAGATAATTCACCTGATTTCCCTACCAGTGCCAAGAATTAATTAAAGGTGAAATTTGGGATTCACAGAAAATCGTAGATTGAGAGAACTGAGGAAAACCTAAGGGAATCTAAGTGATTTCCAACATATGGCCAGAGCTCCACAAAGAAGGACAACAATGGGTGATCAAAGGTCTTGTAGGGTCTTGCATTAGGTGTGAGGCCAGACAAGGAAATTCTTAAGGTTCTTAAGATTCTGAGAGGCCTGAGTCTGTAAAACCCTCCCAATCTGAAATTGTCCAGGATATTCTCTCACTCCCCCACTCTTATTAACTAATTTTAATAACCAAAAAGCCTACTTCAAGGCAAACACTTAAAGTAGCAAACATTTCGGTTTCATGTAGATAACTCATATAAATTCCCCCCAATCTGGCAAATTAAACCCACAGTGTTTAAGCCTGAGCATTCCCAGGCCCTCAGAAACTAGACAAGTCTTCCCTTGGACCTCATTTTATTTTAGCCAACATTTGTGAACCTCCTCTTCTATAAATGTTGGCATTTTTGTGTCTTTCCTTTGTGTCTTGGCTGTGTTAATCAGATCACAGCTCAAAAGAGAAGCCTGGGGATGAATACAGAGACCTAAAACATCTCCAAACTAACCTCCTGTGGTCAAAAAGGAATTAGAGAAATCAAGAAAGTAAGAGAGAGCATTTGTTCTCATTTTCCTACTCCTTAATGACCCCACCAAAGATGTTCACACCCTAATGCCTAACACCTATGATAGGTTGTTACATGGCAAAGGGGACTTAAGGTTGCTAGTAAACTGACCTTAAGATAGGAAGATTATTCAGGTGAACCCAATGTAACTACAAGGGTCTTTAAAAGTAGAAGAGGGAGGCTAGAAAGGAGTGGAGTGATGCAATGTGAGAAGGACCCCACACACCATTGCTGGCTTGGGAGATGGAGGAAGGGAGCCATGAGTCAAAGAATGTGGGCAGCCTCTAAAAACCAGAAAGCAAGAAGACACATTCTCTTCTGAAGCCTCCATATAGGAATAAAGCTCTGAAAACCCTTGGATTTTAAACCTGTTAGATCTATGTCAGACTTCTGACCTATTGAATGGCAAGATAATAGATTTGCATTGTCTAAGCCACTGAATTTGCAATTATTTGTTACAGCCACACTAAGCTAATACATTTCCTATTTCTTTCATGTCTGTCCTGAAATGTCAAGTTCTTTAGGATTCCTGTTGTTGGACTATATATAGAGACAGGATAGTTTTGTGGACAAGGAAAACAGATTTGACTCAGCTATGATTTTACCTTGTGGTTTTGGGTAAATCCATTTTTCTTGTCCTCATTATCCACATCTGTAAAATTAGGAAGTTTTATTAAATAATTGCAAAAGTCTTTCCTCCCTTTAAGTTCAGAGAGTCAATATCTTCACTCTTTTTTAATGATATAAAAGGCTCTGGAAACACTGGCCAACACCTGAGCTGACCTCCCTCCCCACCCACCTTCTCCTCACTGCTCACAGCAGAGCTTTGAATAGAGAGAGAAGGTCCACTTGGTTATGGCTCTCTCAGGTCTTATCCATAGTGAGTGAGGGCAGAAGTTGTCATGGTAGGTATAGCAGCTGCCCAGTTTGCAATCTATACTCAGGCAGAAATATTGAGTACCAAATAAGCACTGTGGGGACTGAGGTGCCCCACAAATGGCCACAGAAGTCCCCCTAAAGAAGGGGAGACTGTATTATTTTCATAGGACAGCTGGGCTTTGGATAAGAATATTCTATGCATCAGTAATGAGAAAGCAAAGGCCCAAACTGGATTGAATATGGCAAATAAACCAGGCTGATAGAAGAACAGGTTTTGTAGTGGACATAAAGTCAGAAAGCCATGTTAAAATTCCAGGACAAGAACACAAAGAGTGAATGACTTTCTTTAGGCTCTATTGCATTTATTGCCACATTGTATGAACAAAGCTTAGTATAGTGCTAGGCACATAATAGGTGCTCAATACAATGAGTACTCAATACTTGTTGAATGAATGAAGGAATGAATGAAAGAAACATCAGTGTTTTTTGAGGAAGACATTGCTGAGATGTCTACATTCCTAAGATGAATGTAAAGAAGATAAATAGGACCTCAATATGCAAAATAGATTGGAAGAGGGCAGAGAAGGAATGTCTTAGAATGTCAAGAGAATGACCCTTGACTCTGCCAAACTGATTGAGACATAAGAGTCAAGTTGGGCAATATGAAGGGAAGAGACCCATGTGCCATTTAAGACTTTCCCTAAAACACTCCAGCTGGGAGGATGTCATTTTCATTCATGCAAATCTCTAAGGAAGGAACCTCACCACCACATGAATAAAAACAATGCAATGTCCCAGATAGGATAGCATACACTAAAATATCCTCAGGCAGCAGTTTAAGTCTCTCTATCCCACATCACATTTTCAGTGGAAATGACCACTAACTTCTGCACAATTATTTTCCCTTTAATCAAGCTGGTTCTCCATTCATCCTTACCTTCCCTAAACTCAGCAACTCCAATTTCCCTAACTGCTTTCAGAGGTCAATTCACCAAATCTTCTAATTATTTATATTTTTCCCCTCTAATTCCTCTCCAAATGCCTTCTCCCGTAAGTCATTTACCTGAATCAGAAGACCAGTTTTGCTCAAGCCACACTCATCTTACGGACCAGCTTCTTCTTTAAGTAGTTGGCAAGGAACATAGCTATGCTTCAGGAGGTAGATCTGGCCTTGTTGGAGTATCACAGTTATGTTTCAAGTCCAGCCACCCAGACTCAGACTGTTCTTGCTTAAAAGAACGCCCCCAGAAATCAGCAAGAAGCCCACCTCCAGAGAGTGTCTGGCCACAGATCCTAGAGGAACTCACCATCCTCTTCCTCTTTATCATCCTCTCTAAGCTCCCTTATCTTTGTATTAGCCATAGTCCATGTAGTCAGGGACAGAAGAGTAATTGATGGCCTTAAGGAACAGCAAAGTGCTATTGAGCAAAACCACAACTCAACAGCCTTGCAGGTGCTTCCTGCAGCAGGGAGGGAAAGGAGTGTCTTTAGAAAGACCGAAATAACTCTAGGCAGCATGTCAGCTTGACAAATGACCCTCAAGAAATAGCCCCGTTGTTCTCTAGTGTGTGATTC
Source organism: Macrotus californicus (assembly GCA_007922815.1). NCBI lineage: Eukaryota > Metazoa > Chordata > Mammalia > Chiroptera > Phyllostomidae > Macrotus > Macrotus californicus. The sequence goes on along the minus strand of VMDR010008627.1, from coordinate 26,721 downwards.
ATCCTAGGTACTACTGGGAAGGGTGACAAGGTCCAACCTGAGTCCCTCAGTTGTCACTTGGGGCCGTTCTCTAGCTCACCTCTCAGAAGTAAGAGGGCATGTGTATGGAATATCTTGGTCTTAGTTTCTTCTACCTTGTTTTCCAATGGTTTTATTAAGTGAATCCTGAATTTGTGTTGATTTGGTTTGAGCTGAATTTGGTGGAGGATGGGAACCATTCTCTTTCTCTAAGCATCCAAAGATCTCTCTCCCTTTTAGGTTAGCTCCCAGTGCTTCTGCAATCATAACAACAAAGACTATAGGCTCCATCAGGACAGAGATCTCCTTTTGTCTCCATATTCCCAGTTCCTCAAAAAACTGGTTTAAGTGCTTATCAAATGTTGAATGGATACGTGAAAGGATCCCAAGACCAAGAATCATAATAGCTAGTTTCCATTCTTGACTCTAAGAATAAGTAGCTGGGACCTTGGCCAGGTGCTCAAAGTCTCTGGGCCTCTGTATTCTCTTGTGTAAAATAAGAAAGCAAGCTCTCAGTTCTCTTCAAACTCAGACCTGCAGAGGCTGACGGGGCTCAGCAGAACAAGGGCGAGGTAAATATGTGGCACCAGCAATTCTTTTGTACATGCATCAGTAGGAGTATATAAGAGCATGTTGAAAATCCAGGAAAAGGTACATGATTTCAATAAGTACATGGGTTGGAGGGCCTCTCCAATGACACCAGATGCAGGTATTACAAATAATGAGTGGACTGGTGTTGGCATGGGGCTCACACCTAACATGAACACAGCACCGGCAGCCTCCCTAAGTTTACTGGCTGCTCTTCTCCAAGGGTGTCACAGTCACCAGACTATGACATGTACATCAGTTCTTTGACTCATGGTGTTTTTCTTAATGAAACAACACAGCAAATCCACTGTCCATGAAGACTGTCCCAGCAGCAGAGGCAATTTTGTGTGTGAGTTGTACAGAGGAGTCTCTACACAAGATGGGGTGGGTGGTTTATAATGGAATCCTGGCCGTACCCTAAAGAGACTAGCCAATGTGTTCTAACACAGAGCCCATTTCTCAAAGCTGATCAACCATCTGATTAATTTCCCCATGCCTGTGGATGTGCTCTGTGTTTTAATGTCATTAGTTGCCATCAATTGCAGCTTTGTTACTATTAACAGAAAGCAAGGCAAATTTGTTTGAAATCAAGGATTCACAGATGCCTGAATATGTCCCCCTCATCTGAGTTGAAAATTCTTATGAACTTGAGACTGAAGAATTGAGTGAAATTGTCTTTTTTATGGAAATGTATTTTAGCAACTGAAATTAATGCACAAAAACTTTTCAGGAGATTTAACAACCCCAGTTTCTGCTCTAGGAATTATTTTAGATTCTTATATACAGATCACTGATGCCCCTGACCATTGAAGTTTTTAGTGCTGGAGAAGTTAGTTAAGATTCTGACTTGTCCTTTATTTCCCCCTTCCTTTGTATAAAGCATCTAGTTATACTCACACCCTGTAGCTTAGCTTACGCAGATGCTATGGTCTGACTGTCCTCCCAAAATTCATGTATTGAAATCCTAATCCCCAAGATGATAGTATTATAAAACAGGGCATTTGGGATATGTTTAGGTTATGATGAGGGTGGAGCCCTCATGAAGGGGATTAGTATTCTTACATAAGACCCCACAGAATACCCTTGCCAGTTGCACCATGTGAAGATACAAGTCTGCAACACTGAAGAGAGTCTTCACTAGAACCTGAGCACACTGGCAGCCTGATCTTGGACTCTTAGCCTCTAAAACATGTAAGGCAAAACAAGACAGAGAGTTCTTCATTTGTTACTCCAGAACTCAGTATAAAATCAATTTATTAAAACAAACACCTGCCACAAAGACCCAGAGTTTGCCACCACTTTACAGGTGTGAACTTTCATGCAGAGCTTCTTAAGGGGTGAATGATAATCTAAAAGTGGTACTTACAGTTTGGGAGCCACTCCTAACTCAAGCGCAAGCTTTATGGGCACAGGGATCTGCTTTGGCTTTGTTCACTGCTGCATCTCAAGTATCTAGAAGAGCACCCAGACATTATAGCCAATATTTATGTATTAAACAAATAAAAAATTAGCAAGTGAACCAAGTATAAACAATGCATTCAAAGAACCATCTAGTGTATGAGTTTGAATGAGTTACTTGCTTTCTCTGCACCGAGATTTTTTATCTTGAAAAGAATATAGAATAGTTGTGAGGATTATTGGTTTTATCATGTGAATCTCTTTAAAACAGTGCTCATTCACATTAGCTATTTTTGAGTACAGGTTTTCTCATTAATTGTATTTTTGCTATGTCACCACAGAGGATTGGCAGATATTCAGCAATTTAACAGATATAACTAAAAATTATTTCAGTAAGATGATCACATTAGAAAAGTCCTGAAAGGATTTTTGATTGTTATTGTTGGTTTTTTATTTGTTTTGATTCCTTTTGTTAACATGTCAGATGAGCATAGGTATTTGTTTTTATTCCTGTTGTTTTATACAAAGTGTGATTTTTGCATTGATACTCACCTGTGATACCAACAGAGCTAAGTTATATTTGTCCACTTTTCTTGGGTTGATCCCCTTCCTACAAAACTGATATGCAACCTCCTAGACATGCTAGGAAGGTCTCAACGACCTTTCCAAATGGTGAACTGACCATGCCATCTCCTCAGACCTCTTACCTAGACCCCTTGCAGCTCAGACTTCTGGTCAAGATGACATGGTAGATAAACATGGTACTACTTCCTTCCACAACCACATCAAAATTAAAACTAAACTATAGAAAAACCATCATTCAGAACCACCTGAAATATGCCTGAATGGAAGTCCTGCAACTAGGGCATTAAAGAGGTTATATCAAGACTGGGAAGGTATAGGGAACCTATCCATGTGTGATGCGATCTTGTGGCTCAGCTCTGGTTCTGAATGCAGACAGACGCACGTGGCATGCAGAGAACATCCGTGAATAAGTCTCCCTTGGGGAATCAGGCCTGCATTGCACCTAGGCTGCTTTGAGACTTGCTTTTGCTAAAAAAACCCCTCATCTTGAATTGAGGAAACATGTGTGTACTGCATATCTTTAAAGTAACCTCCCGAAATCTATGCTAAACCTCTCAAGTTTGGGTGTAACCAGTTCAACCTTTTCCCTTTACAATTGCAAATGACCTTTATCTTAAAGGGATTAGCAACATTCTTTCTTTTGTTATGGTAACCATCTAAAGTGAACCTGTGCACAGTGAAGGAGGACCCTCCTTGATGTAATCTACCTAGAATATCAATAAAAGCCTGTGGAGGCAAAGGATCTGGGCCCCTCTCTCTTGATCCTGGAGAGATCGGCCACGCATCCCTTTTTCTCCACCGGATTCCTTTAGTCCATGTGAATTTGTTCGTCACTTGTCTGGGGATATAGAACAAGCATTCCACAACAACATGCAGTCCTGACAGCCAGGACCAGACAGGAAGGTGAGGGTGGGAGGAGGCGTAAAGACGCAGAATGAGTTGGTCCCACACTCTCACATGTGGCAGATAAGTGTTGGGAGGGATATCTGAGCTGCAGAGATTTCCCCTGAGAAACAAAGGGTGCCAACATCACACCAGGGTCCCCATTCTAGGGTTCCAGTGCCCCATAACTTCTGGCTATAAAAACCAGAGGAGATGGAGGTTGAGGCAGACAGAGGGCTGCTAGTCCCAGGCAATTCCTTTTGAAGGCTCTGCCCCCAGACTTACTTAGACTCATTCCCTCTGAGTGAGCTCCCATACTGTATCAGTGCTTGAAAGGCACCAGAGGCATATGGGGAGGAAATGAATTGTCTGGCATCAAGGTGATGGCTGCAGGGGCAGCTTTCTCCCAGACAGAAGTAATGGCAAAGGCCATTGTTCCTTTGATAAGCCCTCGCCCCACAGAGCTGGCAGGTGGGCACCATATCCGAGACTCCATCAACCTGGCTCACACTGTTTGCCATGCCCTAGTGATCCCTGAGGTTCTGCCCTACCCAACTTTCAGGCCCATCTACCTGTCTTTAGTGGCTTTTCCATATGAATGGGCTGTCACAACTCATGCTTCAAATTTTTCTAAAAATCTCTCAAACAAGCAGCATCTGGCCTCAGTGTGTCCCCATACCTCTTGCTAGGTGGCCCCAGACCTGGCACAAGCAGCAGCCACTCTTAGTTCACAGCTTGACCTCACCTGGGCATCTCCAAGCTCAGCACAAGTAGCAGCCATTTGCAGATTGCTTTATATCTCATGCCAGATGGCCCTGGGCAGAACACAGGTAGCAGCTGACCTTGGCCTGTACTACTGAGGAGGCCCCAGGACCAGTGGACCCTGTGGAGTCCAGACCATGTCGAGACACCACCCAACCACTTCCATAAGTGACACTCAGTGACGCAAGGGTGGACTCAGCAGGCACCAGAACCCCACTGAAGTAAGTCATGCTGTGGGATGGGCCCCTGAACAGTTGATCTTCCATGGAGGTCAAAGATCAGTGGTTGGTGGTCACAGTTAGTCCTTGCATCTGATCAGCCAGGAGGTAAATCCCTTCCATTGACCTGCCAACAGTAATCAAGTCTCAGCTACAACACAACCCACATGGAAGAGTGGCAACTCAAGTGCCCAACATGTGTGATCAGGGAAGTGGTGTCACTGGACCCTACAGAAAACCTACTACATTAGGCTAATCTACCAGGCACAGGAGATGTAGCAGCTCTACCTAATTGGCAGCTCTAGCAAATACAGGGAGGCTGCCAAAATGAGGAGACAAAGAAACATGTCCCAAAAAAAAGGAACAGAACAAATCTCCAGAAAAAGAACTAAAAGAAATGAAAACAAGCAGCCTACTAGGTGCAGAGTTCAAAACACTAGTTATAAGGATGCTCAATGAACTTAGTGAGAATATCAACAGCATAAAAAAGGACCAGTCAGAAATAAAGGAGACACTAACTGAAATGAAGAATAATTTACAGGGAATCAAAAGTGGAGTAGATGAAGCCAAAAATCATATCAGTGATTTGGAATACAATAAAGAGGCAAAAAACATCCAATTGGAACAACAAAAAGAAAAAAGAATCCAAAAAGATGAGGATAGCCTTGGCCGGGTGGCTCAGTTGGTTGGGGCATCATCCTGTGCACCGAAAGATTGCCAGTTTAAGCCCCTGTCAAAGTTGTGGGTTTGATCCCTGGTTGGGGCACGTATGGGAGGCAACTGATCAATGTTTCTCTCTCTCTCTCTCTCTTCATCTCTCTCTAAAATCAACAATAAACATATCCTCAGGTGAGGATTTAAAAAAAACGAGGATAGTATAAGGAGCTTCTGGGACAACTTTAAGCACACCAACATTCATGTTATGGAGGTGCCAGAAGGAGAAGAGAGAGAGCAAGAAATTGAAAAAATAATGACAGAAAACTTCTGTAACATGGTGATGAAAGTAGACATACAAGTCCAGGATGAGCAGAAAACCCCAAACGAGGTGAATCCAAAGAGGCCCACACTGAGAAACATCAAGATTAAAATGCAAAGGGTTAAAGACAAAGAGAGAGTCTTAAAAGCGTCAAGAGAAAAACAGTTGGTTACCTACAAGGAAGTTCCCATAAAGCTGATTTCTTAACAGAAACTTCGCAAACCAGAAGAGATCGGCAAGAAATATCCAAAGTGATGAAAAGCAAAGACCTATAACCATAATTACTCTAACCAGCAAAGCTAACATTTAGAATCAAAGGACAGATAAAGAGATTCCCAGACAAGAAAAAGCCAATGGAGTTCATCACTAGCAAACCAGTATTATATGAGCTATTAAAGGGTTATCTTTAAGAAGAAAAAGATAAAAAGTTTGAACAATGAAATGGCAATAAATACATATCAATCTAAATTGAATCTAAAAAACAAAATAAACGAACAAACAGAACCAAAACAGACTCATAGACACAGAGAACATTTTGACAGTTGTCAGATGGGAGGGGGGTTGGAAGGATGGGTGAAAAAGAGGAAGGGATGAAGAAGTACTAATTGGTTGTTACAGAATAGTCGTGGGGATGTAAAGTACAGCATAGGGAATGTAGTCAATAATATTCTAATAATTATCTATGGTTTTAGATAAGTATGAGATTTGTTGGGAGATCATTTAAGTTATGAAATGTCTTATCATTGTATTGTATACAACTATAACTATAATTGAAAAATAATTTTAAAATTAAAAAACTTTCAGCTCAATTGTAAACAAAGAAGATATAGTCTGACTTTGACTTAACCACAAATAAGCAAACAAAACAACAACAGCAAAATGTGTTAATACCTTGTGGCTAAGATATTGGGAGAAACTTGTAGGCATGAATTCACCAAGTCTTATGAAATGTGGGTAAAGGAGAAGGGGTAATTTTTATTTCATCCAAGAAAAGAACAGAGAAAGTGATTGAGAGCAAGAAATAAAATGTAGCCCGTGGCTCCTGGATCCATGGCTTAAGTGATAGCACATCCACCCGAAGTTCTCTATAAAAAGCCAATACACTAAGAAAACAGTCATTCCCGTATCTTACTGCTAAACATTGATCTGGCTTGGGATACTGTATCAGTAGTAAATATTTGCACACAAGGAAGTGCAGTAGAAATAGCATGGATTGTGGAGTCTAAAAGACCTGAATTTAAGTACCAGCAGTATGATCTTGAACAAATTACTTGTACAATCTGAACATCAGTTCTGTGCTCTGTTAAATAAAATCAAGCATAGCAACCCAGAAGTGTTATATAAAAGTGACAGATAATATCTCGAAGCTTCCAGCAGATTGCTTATTCATAAGCTGTGATTAATAGAGGCTGATAATGATGATAATGAGATTCCCTATACAGAAAACACATTCTCAAGTTCAGAAAAAGTTTGCCTTTCTCCCAGAAATAATAGAACCTATGAAAATTTGAATTGTTAAAATTTTACAGCTTATCAGATTAGATTTTGGGGAGGGCCAATTTATAGAAATTAAATTTGCTGTTTTCACTTGGCCATAATCTTAAATGGTCCAAACCAAGTATTCCCAAAACAGGGTTTTTCTTTCTCATCAGTTCACACACACACACACACACACACACACACACACACATGCACGCACATACTCCAGCAATTCATTTCTCATTTTGGTTTGGGATGGCGCCAGTTGGTAAAAGGGTCAGAATGTGTTTATTGCTTTGTTGTTCTCAAGCCTTTTCTGGGGTCTCCTGGCATTCTTGAGTCTGCAAGCAAGCAGCAAAGCCCTCTAGGATTGCAAATTCCAGACTTTAACCATTGTCTAAAGCTGGCATAGAGCAGCTAGAAGCCTCTCCCCTCCCACCCCAAAATCTTGCCGAGTTCTGAGCATTTGGTCCCCTGGAGTTTATTCTTACTGGTGTTTTGGAGTCAGTTCTGCTGCCTCTTGCCAGGCCTCACATAGTACCTTTCCCCTTGGTACTGAATGTGCAAGACTCTGAAATCTATTGCCTGGTCTCCAACAAGCAACTGTTTAGGGAAATGTTGTGTGTCTGTGTGAAGCTCATCATACTTGGTCTTCAACAATGACACTGCTGGTTGTAGACACAGCAGATACCCTGGTTTTGGAAGGCCCACGGGTGCCTTTCCAACTAGATTACCTAAACACTCAGTGTCAGACCAAGCCTCCAGGCTTAGAGGCCTGCTTTAAGTCTGGAGATGAAGAAAATTATTTAGCCCAGGCTGAGTCATCCTTTCCCAGTCCTCTCTGCCTCCTACCTCCATGTACCACTTGAATACCTGCTGTGGTGGATGTCTTAAAAGGCAGTACAACACAGTGGTCAAAAACATCACCTTTAGCCTTCAGCCAACCAAAGTGCAAATCTGGCTCTGCCATCTTGGAGAGTTCTGTGACCTTGAGACAAGTATGCAATCCCTCTTTGCCTCAGTTTCCCCAAGTGTAAACTAAGGATATTAACACCTACTTTTTTGTGAAAATTAAATGAGACGATGAGTGGAAAGGGTCTGACACATGTTGACAGTAAAGAGAAGAATATGAATGGAAAACGCTGGCAGATTTCCAGACCATACACACCTAGCAGCTTGGAGTTTGTTTCAGTGAGCTCCCAGCAACTCCCTCAAGAGGTTAGGCATAATGAGAATGAATTAACACAGGTCTCTGTGGGAGTTTTTATGCCACTGGCACTTTTTCAGCTTTGAGAATGGCAGGATTGATCAAATAATTAATTGATTAAATACATTTTAAGTGTCAGGCATTGTCAAGGCATAAGTCTACAGAAATGAAAAGGCCCAGGTCACTGTCCTCAAGATGCACACATAGGATAAGGAGAGGTGGAAGTGCCTGCTCAGATACTGACAGTGTTCAGGGTGACTGGGCAATGGCAGAGATATCATAAAGTGCCTGAGGCATCAGGAAAGCTTTCCTAGACAGGTGACCACAGAGAAGGGGATCGGAGAATGTACAGGGACTTAACCGGAAAAGAAAATGAGGAAGGAAATTCAAGACAGAGAAAATATGCAAAGGTTAAAAAAAAAGCAAAGAAAATGCCATGTTCGGAGAATAGTAAATAGTTCTTTGTGGTTGCACCATAATGGGGAGAGATTCCTCTGCGAAGAGCTGACTGTAGTCCAATCTAGTTGGCTGTAATGGTTTGGCCTAGGCCACTCCGTGACACACTAATGAGATGACCAGCCTGACCTGTCATCCAGCCTTAGTACCTCTCTCAACCCCAGCCACAAAGGCAGGAAGACAGTAATGAGGACAATAGCCAAGTCTTAACTTGATGTAAATGGTTCTCTCGGCTCCTGTTCTGCTGTATAAACAAATATCTTTTCTTAAGTTCAGTTTATTCATCTATAAAATGGAATTGGGGTGGGGTGATGTTCTTCCTTTAAAGAAACTTTATGCAAACTTCACTTTCTCATTACCCACTGATGAAAATATCTGGGGGCATTGTTGAATAAAGTGGCTATTCAGCATACCCTTCTAGAAGATTATACAAAGCAACTTTGTAAAACCCAATTTGACTTTTCACATGTGATAATGAATATCTTGAATGGATTTTTTCTTACTCTTCTCATGGCCCCACATGATTTTTCTATGTCACTCTCTGTTCCAACCTGCAGAATGATGAGCTGTCAAACCTAAACTATTGCTTCCACTTCTGATTCCTCAGAGAAAGGATCTTACTTTACAGCCTAGGAGAAGGAAACTTTAGCACAGGTGAAAGTGTTAATTTCCTCCCTGCTATCCTCCCTCTTCCCACCAGGACCAAAAAAAAGAAAGAAAGCAGTTGAAATCTATTGGAGACTTAAGTGAAGATCTAATAGATGTATTAAATCATCTGACCCATCAACTAGAGTGCAGGTGGCCTCTTTTCCGTTCTGGCCCTAGAAGGATATTTTCTACATTTTTTCAGCAGTGAAATTCTCTCAGTGCTCAATCTCATCACTGCATCTTTCCAATCACAGCTTGACTTCCTGAAGCGATAGCCAGGCAGTGTTTTCTGTACAAGCTGCCTGAAAACTGCCCATCAGAAAGTCTTCAGGGCATTGCAAAATCTGAGAAATGATAATTTCACCATTCACCTATGGAAACTGAGCCACAGCAAATACATGGGCATGTTCTAGGTCCCAAGATTCCCAGCAGAAAACAAAAACCATTTAGTGCCCTTATTTATGACCATAGGTCCTGGAGCTTCTTTCTCCAAGGCAAACTCAGGAATGCAGCTGTGTCATCTGCAAAGTCAGTAGATGGAGGGGAGAGATAATCATAAATTGCAGGCAAATACTTAGATAAAGATATGCAGATATAGATTTTTTTTTCACTGTAATGACCAACCCTTTGGGGTTTTGTCTTTTTTATCAGCATTGAAATCAAGACAGGAAGCAATTTTCTGAGCCTACTTAGAATGCTAGTTCATATCACATTCTCACTTTTAACCCAGAAGGTGTCAAGTCATGCCTTATTTGCCACTACGTAACAAAATTTTATTGATCCCAGACAATGGTCTAAACCCCTAATCCTGCATCTCAACTTTGCACAACATTCAACTTGTGGGCTAGATGTTCATTTTCTCTTCTTCTCTACTGGAGATAGATAGGAGATTCCTTTTACTTCCTATTTCTCTTAAGGTACAAAGTAGAAAGGCTGAGATAAATTTCAACCCCTTAAAAACCCACAGATGGTTCCTTTACATCCAGTTTTTTCCTGATTAAAAAAAAAAACTTTTTTTATTTTCCAATTTCAGTTGACATACAATATTTTATTAGTTTCAGGTATAAATAGATATTGATGATAGAGATAGAGATAGATTTTTAAATCAGCAAAATCCCACTGACCCCATTGGAGGTGACTGAATTTTATACTGAAACCTATTCCTTCCACCAAAATAACACTAAAGAAAACATTTCACATGAGAAAGTGAAAAATTCAAGAAAATCCCTTTTGAATCCCTAGTTAACCAAAAAAAGTTGTTCTACTTCCTATTCCCCAAACTAGAGTCAAAATTCTCAGATTCTCAGATATTCGAGTGGTTGTGTCTTGATTTGTGACTGTGCCCCTGTTTTTATGTAGCCAATTTATCAAACACCCACCCACCCTGCTCTCAGAACCTAGCATTATAGGGAACCCATCCATTTGGCATGACGAATGTAGCCCAGCCCTGTCAGAAAACCAGCAGGCATGAGTTGGCACACAGGAAGCCAAACCCACAGATTGGCTTTCCGGTGGGAAATCAGGCCTGCATTTTACCTAGGCTGCTTTGAGGCTTGCTTTTGCTATAACTCCCTCATAAAGTAACTTCCTAAAGTCTGTGCTAATTCTCCTAAGGACAGAGTGTAACCAGACCAATCACTCTTATCGTTCCCTTGCATTTGCAACATTTTTTCCTTGTTAATCTGTAAGGAGTAATCAGTAACATCCTTTCCTTTGTCACCTGTAAAAAGTAATCACCTAAAGCAAACCTGAGCATAATGAATGAGAACCTTTTTTGGTGTATGCTATTAGAAAGCCAGTAAAAGCCTGTCCAGGCAAGGGTTGGGGTGCTCTCTCAGAGAGTGGCCATGCTGTCCCTCTTTCTCTACAGGACTTCTGCAGTCTGTGTGAATTTGTTTGTCACATCCACACCATACAGACCCCGCTGGACCAAGTCTGCATCACAGCATCACACAAACAATGGCACAGACAGGACTTCAGAAAACAAACTCAGACTGCCCTGCAAAAAGGGGAAAACACAAAGAAAATAACTCATTCTGATTAAACTAGTGTAGAAAGAGTGGTGCCACCATTCTTTTAATGAATTTTCCATGGCTTTGGTGTCAGCAGACTGGCCCTGAACTCACTTTTTAAAAAATATTTTATTTATTTGTTGTTAGAGACAAGGTAAGGGAGGGAGAAAGAGAGGGAGATAAACATTAATATGCGAGAGAAACATGGATCAGTTGCCCCCCATGTGTCCTCAGCTGGGGACCTGGCCTGAAACCCAGGCATATGCCCTGGCCAGGAACTGAACCTGTGAACTTTTGGTTTGCGGGACTATGACCAATCCACTGAGTCACACCAGTCAGGGCTAAACTAGCTTCTTAGGAAAATGCACATACCTGGAGTTTGGGGAGGTTGATAAAAAAAGAGAAAGTCTCTGAGATCAGTGTCAGGGTCAACCGGGGAACACAGGGACAGCACCCACAGGCAATAAGGTGATCGTCAAGTGGGACTGATACCACTGAAAATGAGCTACAAGCCAAAGGTGACCCTGCCTCCTACATGAAGACATCTTGAAAACCTTGGAAGTATCAAGAAATGGAAACTTGATCCAAATTTACCTGGTTCTTAAGAAGTAAGAAATGTGCTTCTGCGGGTTATGCTTGAGGCTGGGCTATAGACCGGGTCTCATCTCCTTTCTCCCTGGAATCCAGGCTGTGACTGAGGCAGACACTGTTAACTCACCCCCATTAGCCACGTCCCATCCCGTCTCCTGTGCCCCCTCCCACTATAAAGGCCACAGTGTAATGCTCTCTTTCCTTGCAGCAGGACAGAGCCAGATCACACCATCCTTGACCATAGGATGCAAGCAGAAGACTCTTGGATGCATCTTCCAAAATCAATCTTCCTTTCCTGAGAGAAAGGGACAGTCTTGGTCAGCAACAACTCTGCCATTCCCCCCTCTTCCAGGATGTGCCACTGTACAGCTGAAGCAGAATTCAAACTTGGGTCTTACCTACTTCCCAGACCTGTGTTCCTTGCCACCATGTCCCATTGCCTCCTTTTAATCACTTCTTTGGCCCACAAATTACAGACAGCAAAAATAAGCCAAAATGCTATGCAGTGAAGGACAAGAAATGGCCCTGGGCCAGGCACCTGCAGAGAGAGCTGAGCACAAGTGCTTGCTCTATACCAGGTGTGTGGCTTTAGGTCAGTCAATTTCCCATCTGAGTCTCTGTGATATTGAGATTATTTAGACTTAGGGTACCCAGCAGAGCAGGGATTCAGTTTTCCATTCAGATCTTTTCTCTTCCTTGGATTTTTAGATCTCAAACCAAGAAGATACTTTATTAGCTCCTGAGCTCCAAGGAGCACCTGAAGTTTTGATGTCGCAGCCCATGTCCATGGGTTGGAATCATTCAGAGCAGCTGAGTAAAGCTTTTCAGAAGCCAAAGGACAGGTGACCCTATTTCTCTATATAACACATCTTGGTATAATTTCCATTAGAAAATCTATACCCAGAAAGAATACCAAAATGATTTAATGCTGCTGAGTTATAATATTGATCTTTTCATTTTCTCAGTGGTCCCCAACTGTAAAGTGATCTAATCACTCGGAGTCTCTGTTCAAAACAGGAGCCTTCCCAGTCCTGCTTCTCTGAGTACAATTTCTTGTGTAGGGAGCTAGGTGCTAAAATGCACGCTGAGATGGAAGGAAACCCTTTTCTGGGGGACAGCCTGCTATGCACTGCTAGGCATGACTCCTCATTCCCTCATGTGACCTTGCTCTCCAGCTGTGCCACCTTCTCAGACAGGACAGACTCCCTGTCCCTTGAAGGAGCCCACTCTTCTTCATGACCACACCAAGGGGTTATTGGGACTACCTATTGTTGAGAGTCCGTCACCTAATGGGAAGCTCAACATAAACTCATTACTAAGAGAAACATGCTATGTTAGGGAGAAAATACCACACAGTGGTTAGTGCCCAGGCTCTAGACAAACTGCTTGGGTTCTATCTTTATTCTGCCTCTCACTATCTCTGGAATCTTAGACAAATTTACTTTTTCCTCATATTCTCTCAGCAGTTAAAGTGCATAATGCTATTATAGACATCATTAAGTTGTTGTGAGGGTCAGAGGAGTAAATTTGTATGAGGTGCTTAGAGCAGTGCCAGGCATGTGGTAAGTACTCAATAAATGTCAGCTATTATTACGTTTAAATAAAACGTGGAAAAAAGAGAAAACTCATTTATTTATTAAACACCCCTCTGGGCCAGGCACAGTACAAGGCACTTTACATTCATTATTTAATCCTCATAGTAATGCAGTGGGAAACAGATTATTATTTGTATTTTTACTGAGTGAGGAGGTTAAGTAACCTGCCTGAATACACAATGCTAGTGAGAAGTACATGTGGGATAGGATTTGAACCCAGGTCTCTCTGATCTATGATCCTACGTGGAAGTATGCATTGAGGAAGCAATATTGTTTCAGGAGAACTGTAGTTCAAGAATTCCAGGGATAACTAGTAGCAAAGCAAATGACAAAGAAAGGTACTCATGTGAGGATCATCTGCCGGGGGAGGGGGTACTTTAGTAACTGATATAAGACAAATCTCCTTTTTCCCAAATGTACTAGAGAAAAGTGTCACAGATGCCACAGGTTGGCCAACCCAGCTGCCATTCCTAGTCCTCTTCCCACTTTCTCATAAGAGTGAGATTCATCCCCAAGAAATAAATCATGGCCATTGGTTTCATCATTCCTGTCCTTCCTTACAGCTAGCTATCCATGTCAGAGCATAAGGATCTAAGGAAATTTTTTTGGAGGCTTCAGAAAAAACTTTTGCTTCCTAAAAAATAAAAATCTAGAGCCTAATAAACAGAGGTTCTTTAGCTCTTGCCCCTTTCTTTAAGCTTGGAATGCTCATGCAATGTCTGGAACTGCAGCAGCTATCTTAAGACCATAAAGCATGAGAACAAAAAGCCATTAATACTAAGGATGTCAAAGAAGGATAGAAAAAGCATGAAAAAATAACCAAGTGACTAAACAAACTCTGAGACCACTTAGTTCCAGACTTCTTAAGTAAATAATAAATGTAATTATAAATTCATTTACTCATAATATTTACTCAAGTATCCTGTTCCCAACTGAAAGAGAAGGTAGCCTTGAAGGAAAGAAGCTACAGCTTAGCTGAGTCAGGATTAAATCTCCTCCAACTGCACTCTCATATCACATGGCCTATACCTCATTATGCCTGCTGTTGCCAAGACTAGCTGTTTAAATCACTTTTCTATTCCCCTTTTCATAGCCACCAGCACCACCTCAATATCACCCATGATAAGTATTTGAAGGCAGGAAGTGTAAATCTTTTTTTTAATCTTCTATCCCTCTCCTCTTACCCCCACATGCCATGTTGACTTATTGTATCATTCTATCCTGAATTGTCATGTCCATTGCAGATAGAAACACCAACACACACATGCACACATGCATACACATATGGATATACAAGCCATATATGTTTATTGATCTGAAGCAGGAATCAATGGGCAACAAGTACTGAACCTCTATGTAAGGTCTGAACATGTCAGGAAGAAAACAGAGGGATGAAAGTAAATAGAAAGAGACTGAGTGAAAGAAATAGAGATTCAGAGGAATAGGGAGAGAGAGAAAATAAACGAACACTACAGCAGCTCCAGGGCGTGACATTGGTGAGATTTACTGCACTAATATACCAGGATGCCTGCTACAATTTGTTTCTGTAAAAAAACATATCTCTTACCTCAGATTCAATTAAATCATATGGTGTTTATTTGAGAGCTTTCCTATTACATGATGGAGGTGAGACTGGCAAAGCCCGAAGCTCAGCTAACCCACGTGTCCCTAGCCTGGCACAATTTATGTGTTGGTTGCATTATCTTCAGGGTCGGGCAGCAAGGGGATGAATGAGTGAGTGTTTCTGCTGACAGAGATACAGGAAGTTGCCACATGAGGCAACTACAGCACTGAATGATGTTATTTTCTTTATGACTTGGAAGGAAAACAGCCACTAGAAAACATGCATCAATTAATCCAGTGTTTGAACCTAACATTGGTTATTTTTAAATCCCTTTGTGTGGAGGAGGTAAAGCCACAATGATTGCTTCTTTAAAATCATTTGTAAGAACAGGCTATAGGTTTGTTAGAGAAGATCCTGATGATGTAGGAAACAGAAGCGTCTTATTAAGGAAACTCATCTGTACAGAGGTGCTTTTGACTGCATGCACTTTATATGCTACTCTCCATTGCCTTAGAATGAATGAACAGCCCATCAAAGGCCCTCAGTGTAAGACATGTGCATGTGGGGAGGCCACCAGAAGGAGAGGAGAGTCCTGGTCAGAATGAAGAAAGAGAAATTTCTGCCCAACAGCATGCTCAGCTACAAGGGCAATTTCTTCCTCCTGAAACTGAAATAAATTTTAAATTAAATCCGTGTGCTTCTTCTTAATGGGTAACTTTCTAACCTTCTTTCTTGGCCAGTTACAATTCCTTCACCCGTGTTAATCCACAGTGCATGTTCCCATAGAAGAAAAAGAGCATAATGCATCAGCTGATCCCTGTTACTAAAGAGTTAGCAAGAAAATCATCTTTGAAAACTAAGATCTGCAGAGAAGAAGAGTAAAAGATCATTTTTAACTCTTAAACCATCTATCTCTTGATAACTATCTCTATCACCTGGGGACAGGTCTATTAAGGAAATACTGACCTCAGGCAGAATCTGGTCTGAAATATTATTCTGAGTTTATAAGGATGCTTCTGTCTCTTTGTTCTTGTTCTGGTGGGTGACTATTTGCCATTGTCTTGATCTTCCGATTCTCTAATTTTACTTGATTGAATCTTTCTAGGCGACAGTGATTCTTTGTTGAAGTTGCACTTGAGAACATGACAAAAAACAGTAATTTTTTAAATTTAGTCCTCATTGTATTTTTTCCATTGCCATTTGGTCCCCTTAGACCCCTACCCCCCAGCATTTACCACACTGTTGTCCATGTCCATGAGTGATTTTTAAAACTCTCCAAGACTGAAGACAATGGAATAAACATCAATGCAATTTTCCCCCAGGATATGCTTTTTATTTCTTTTAAAATCATTATGATTCTTTCCTATCAGTGGGTGGTCTTCGCTGTTCATGACTGTCCTTAAATTCTAGCTTTGCTTCTTCCTTGGCTTAACTTCTGCTGTTAACCCAGAAGAATGAAAGAATCTCAGTTGTAAAAAGATTCATGGTCAAAGACAGACAACCCATTAAAGAAATGTGATACCAATTAAATTCTAGCAGAAGCATTTCTTTAAGTAAAAATGTACAACCTGAAGCATCTGAGAAAAAAACTAATATTATGGAGCCCTGATTAGGTGGCACATGGCTTAAATTTACCCAGACAATAGCCTGCAATGCAATTATTGTATTTTGTGAGGAAGCTCAAGTTTGGGAAAGTGAAATCATTTGCCCAAAGTAACCCAGTGATAAGCCAAGACTGAACTCTTGTCAATAAACTCCCATATTGAACATATGTTTTACATACTGGCAGTAAAACATATTTCCTGTTATCCCTACAAAGTTTCTCCCTTCCATATCCCTCAACCTTCCTGTGGTACTGAATGCATGGACCATCCAACCAGAAGCAACAGCTGATGACGAAAGACCTAGGATAGACTGGCATCAATTCATGATTAGATGTGAACCTCAAGAACACAGGTTAGCATGTCTAGGCTGTAGGATACCCAGCATACTGAACATCCTTGGTGTTTATTAAAAATCACCAAGAAGAGGAAGAAGAAATGATCAACCCTAGAGGATAGACCAGAGTTACTATTTAATATTAGAATGGCATCTTGCTCCATGTGGTCCTGTCCAGTAGCACCAAAAGGTCTCATGTAACTTAATAGGCCTTGCCTAGTGCCTTGATTCTGTGATCCTAGATAAAGAGACCTTTGACATCTATCCAACTAGAAAACAGTAAATTGGGAATATGACTAGAATAAGGCTGTTTATTTCGTCACTTGGCATTGGAGGTACACTTACAGCTTTTCACACAATCCACCTGACATGCCAGCCCCAGCCCTGACCAGGAGACAGAGGGTGCCTTCCAGCACACTCAGTCCAGGAAAGGGTTGCTCTTGCTCATCTCCTGATTATGGAATTGTCCATTCCATCCTCATGGGTGGTACTGATTAAAAGCATAGACTCTGGAGCCAGACAGCCTGGGTTAGATCCCCAGTTATGTTATTTACTGGCTATGTGACCCTACACTATCACGTAGTGTCTCTGTACTCTCTGTATGAAATGGAAAAGGGATAAGAGTACCTAACCCTTGGTGTTTGTGAAAGTTAAATGAGATACGACATGTGAACTTCTTAGAACAGTGCTGACTTCAATCAGGGCTGAATGATAGTTATTTCTAGTATAACTGTTAATACTGTTCCTGATGAGCTTTAAAAAGGCAGACTCCAGAAATCTTTCCTTAAACCCACCCAGCTCTCAAAAGGACAGAAGAGACTGAGGAGCCAGCAACAACCCAGGGCAGTTACTTTGGAAGGTAAAGTGTGTGGTAGAAATCAGGATCCTGGATTAGACAGCATCCCTCCAAGTCTCCCTCTGCCTACATGAGCCACAGGACCTCCCTAAACCTCCTTTTTTCTGCTTGCTATGCATTTATGTCTCACCACAATTCCTATGTTAAACCCTAGCCCCAGTGTGCTAGTACTTGGAGATGGAGCATTTGGGAGGTGATTAGCATTAGATGAGCTCATGAGATCAGGGGCCCTCATAATGAGATTGGTACCCTTGTATGAAGAGGGCCCAGAGAGCACTCTGTCTCTCCCCTTTTCATGTGAGGGCACAGCCAAAAGGCAGCCATCTACGAGCCAAGAAGATGAACATGCTGGCACTTTGATCTTGGACTTCTACCCTCCAGAACTGTGAGAGTGTAAATTATTGCATAAGCCAGTCTATGGAATTTTGCTATGGCAGCCAGGCTGACAAAAACAGTGTCTGAACCTGAAACCAGCAGTTCTTACCGTTCCTTCCACACAAGCTGGCAGAGAGAGGGGTTTTCACATATAGGCGGGGCTCCTGTGTAAGATTCCATTGTAGAAATAGTTCTAAGGCCCATAATTCAAAAACCACTATAATATGTAATCACAAAGATCCCTCCCACTGTAGCAGTGCTTCCATGAAATCCGTGTATGAGAACTCTTAATTCCACTGGCACGGCAGTAGAAAGTAGCGGCTCTATTCACATAGAATACACATAGTAATAGTTCACATAACCAAATTTTTCATAAAACTGATTTTCTCCCTTTCTTATTTTATCAATTTGGTAGAAAATCCTCCTGAAATATACTACACACTTCACCTCCTTAAAAAAATATATGTGTATGATGGGGGACCCCCAAAAAAACCCAGAATTTATTTTTTTAAATGGTTTATTTATTCTTACATGTTTAAACTTCAGTCACCTTCAAAGTACTCTTGAGACATTTTTTCCACTACTCAAAATAGTTTTTGAATTCATTCGTTTTAATGCCTTTTAGAGCATCAGCCATCTTTTGTTCCACCTCTTCCACATCAGCAAAACATTTCCATTTGTGGACTTTTTTTCATCCAGGGAAACAAAAAAAAGTCACTTGGGGTGAGACCGGGTGATAAGTAGGTTGGGACACAGGGGTCATGCTATGTTTGGGCAAAAACTGCTGAACACTCAGCCCAGTGTGGACAGGTACACTCGTAAATCATCCATCATGAAATGGTCAAAGACATTGAAAGAGTCTTAAATAAAAATTCACTGAAGATGAACACAGCCTCTCATAACAATGTCAGCTGGTGCACTGATACAGATGAATTCCTAGAATACTCACCTAGCACAGGAAGCCTATACTACAAGGGGCCCACCCTCTAAAAGATAATTCCAGGTTTTTTTGGTCCCCCCCTCATATGTGTGTGTGTATACATATATACTCATGTATATTTAGCATTTCTTGATGTGTTGTGTCATTCTGAACACCAACAGAACAACACATTCCACTTCTGAGAGATGCAATACTCTTCCTCTACTATCATTTGAGGATGCTGAGTGACCCCAAACTACTGTCCTATTAGATAGTATTCTCTGTGTTGAATGTGATGATTTGCCCCCAAAACCATGCATAAAGCATTATTTCACATAGTTTTCAGGCGGGGAGGCCCTCTGACAGCTTCATGTCACTTAAATGGAATAAAATGCATGAACATTTTTGGGCTAGTTACTTTTCCCCAATGGCTCTTCTACCTTTTCTCATCTCTAGGCTTGCAACTGTGGGTTTTCTCCCCACCATAACTTGGGCTGTTGGTTGTCTAACTGCCAGGCTGTGGGCACTACTGCAAATGTCACTGCTCCGAGGGTCAAAGACATTCAGAGATCTCACAATTGATGCCAGAGACAGTAAGTAAGAAGCAGCTCATTGTCCACGTTCTAGATATGAAACACTAGAAATGGTGATGACCACATCGGACTGTTGTGAGGAATGTGATGACCAAATGTGGGAGACAGATACTGTAGGACACAGTCTTGATACTCAGGGAAGTCAGGAACATCTCTGTTGAAGGCACACGTTAAGGACACTTATAAAGCAATAAACAAATGTATTCTGAATACATGGACAGATGAAGGGATGGAGGACGTTCTGGGAAGCTTTGTAACAACTGGGCTGGTGCCAGAGCAGTGATCCAGCATTCCTGACTGGGAGTCTTTCTGCTCTGAAGTGGATGCTTTTTTGGGTCCTATTCATCCACTTAGCAAGGCCCTGTTCACATGAATTGTCTAAATGGTTGTCTCCATGACAACAAACTAATTCACAGAATGCCAGAATCAGGAAGGGAACAACCATGCCTGAAATAGGTTTCTGATGGAGTGCTCCAGGTGCTAGAGCAAAACTATAGGGCAGGGCAATCCTTCAGAGCAGCTCTGTTCCCCTGACAGGCTTTTCAGGGAAGTGCTGTCATCTTATTCCCTCACACACTTCCAGGGGCTGATTGGATTTCTCAGTTAGCCTTGTGACATGGCTTATCCACTCAGTTCAGATCAGACTTGACATTTCTTCCCTGCTGTAGACATCAGAAATACTGCACAAGTCTGTCTCAAAAGAGTTGAACACTTACAAAATTTCATTGTTTCACCATCTCCGGCTCTGCCTCCACCAAGAGAAGTTATATATAGGGAATCTATCTCATTTCCTTTTATTTTGGTTTTGATTCCCACCCTTCTGTTTTGATAAAGTCTTTCTTTTTAATGACTTTTGGTTGGAAAAGTGAATTCTCTTTGTCGGACTGCCTCAATGTCTCTCCTTTTTCTAAGATGACTTCCTTTGTTGCCCTGCAGACAAGAGAAAAGTCACAACCCCTGTCATGACAGCATTTCTCTTTCCTCTCTGGGGGCAAAATTGCATGGAATTTCTAAAACTCTAAACATTGAGAAAATTACCATTCGTTAAATCCAATATTTTGTCTTTCATCTTCTGTTTATTCAGCCAAGAGTTTCAAGTTCAGGTTAAAATTAAAATCACACTAAATTGCTCTGGTTTGTTTTTCCAGTTCCAGGAATATATTCTTAATCAATCCTTAACCAGGATGGGATTTCAAAAATACATAAACACCAATCATTTATTTATCCACTCATTTAATAAATTCTACTGAAGGTCTTCTATGTGCAGATAGTGTGCTAGGTAAACAAGACACCATTTTTGCCCTTTCAGGAATTAAAAAGGTCAAAAAAGGTGTTGACCAAGAAAGCAATTAGGTGTGCAACATGTTCTAAGGGAGCAGAGGAGGAGCCCTAAGTCAGAGCTAAGAGGAAAGGGAGAAAGAGATGAAAAAGGGAGAGGGAACAATCAAAGCAGTCCCCAGGATATGGAATTTCATACCAGGTAAATGCCTAAAGGACTTAGACCAGGTTGGTACCTAGAAAAATTCCCAGCTAGTTCAGTGAATGTTTATTGAATCAAGGACTATGAGTAGAATGTATTCTAAGAAAGAATATAATATATAAAGGTAGAGAGGCATGACCAAGTCTGAAATGTTTGAATCCTCAAGCCATAATGATGAGAAACTTACGAAGTGCTGCCTACACAGTTCTGGTTAGACCCCACCCCCTAAGATGACTGGAAACAGAGCCATAATGTCAGACAGAAGGAGCAGGTCATACCCAAAAGACAGGGCCAAGAATTATGCTTGAGTTAACCTTGTTGTCTAGGTCTTTGAAAAACAATCTTCAAGCTGCCTAAGTTTTGAGAGTGTGCTTGCATTTGGTCAGTGAAAATCCAGAGAGAGAAAGTTGAAGGGCACCCACTGGAGAAGCTTCTATGGTTTGTTGGTCTAACAGATGGTGACACCCTGGGCTGCTTCTTCTGAACACAGGGCCAAATTGTCTGGGGGTAGCAGTACAGAGATGACACGGCATGACAGTTGAGTCCTACACACAGGCCTCCTGTGCTCACTGGCAGGGCTTCCCAGTCAGGAGCTTTAGTTCAAGGTTTAACCTTCAATAACGCCACGTGAATCAAAACCCAATATAAGGAAGAAGGCAGTTTTTCATGTCACATGAAACATAGCACAACTTGGGGTGATGTCAGTGGAAAATAGGGACCCACACAGGTTCCCATTTATCCAGGAGTGCTTTGAACTATTGCCCACTGTCTCTTCCTAGTGACTATTTGTTGCCCTCTACTCTGCAGCTCATCTTCCATTAAAACCAGCTCATGCTGTTGAGCCACACAGCCCCAAGAAGGGGATATGCTAAATGGAGAGAAGACACTATTGCTTCTGCTGTGAATTTTAAACTGTACTTCACTCTAAGACTTTGTAAGACCGATAAGAGAAAAGGTTTTATTAGGAGTCAGAGTTTATCAAAGCTTTTTTTCTTTTTGACATTTAAAGATCCAAAAGCTTTTTTCACCTGGCCATGTAAACGAAGGCATTAAAGAAGATAGAGTGTGATGTGAGGATGAGTTCCATTCCCCAGGAAGAAGAGGAGACAAGATGGAACTGTGGTCTCCCTCCCCCAGATGTAGATGGGAACTGCAGACCAGTCAACCTTGCACTGCAATAGCCTGTATGACCACAGAAGGAGTTTGGGAGAATGAGTCTGAGAGTAGCTTTCCCCTGTATACACACTGATGGCTCCCTTGCTCACTGTACTGTCTCCAGAAACTGTTTGCTGAGACTCTGGGACTCAAGTTCGTTATTGCCTATTGATTGTTATATGTGTGTGTTATATTCCTTATAGATTGTTAGAGTGTGAGTAGAATGTCAATGTATGTTGATGTTCTACTTTGAGTGAACCTGCATTCAGTAAAAGCTGAGTGAAGAGCATAATTACCTTCTATGGCTCTTGCCTACTCCTTGGTGCCAAGTTGCTCCATTGGCAGCTAGCCAGGCAGTTGCCCAGCTGACTTATAGGAAAGACTATATTGTGGAATATATGCTCATGACACTAGGTTTGAAGACATTTCTCATGCTATTCTCAACCCAGGGTTATATGTCAGAGTGATCATATACAAATAGATACATTTGTACTCTACGAGAGGTTTTCATTTATCCTAAGAGAGTATAACAACCAAGAAGCTTCATGTCTTCGAAGCCTTGAGGCCACCTTATTATCCCCTCCCTCAGGGGAGCTGCCCCAGGGCTATCTGTCTCAATAACAGTAGGTCTCAGCAGTGAATAAATCATTGAATGAAACTATCTATATGGTATCTGACAACCCTTTTATCCTTAGTAGCTTGCTACTGCCTTTTATTTCTGATCCAAATGTCCCTTTGGACTTGGGTTTCTGATTCTGTCCATCTATTTATTTCTCCATCTACCCATTCATTTGTCCGTTTAGTCTTCTATTCAAGTATTATTCATTACCTGCCTTCTCTGTGACAAGCCTCCCTCAGTGCCCCAGATGAATCTGTTCTTCTCAGGGGACTTGGCATGACTTAGTAGTTTCTTTCTTGAACCAAAGTATCATGGCTGGCTGGCAGCCATCTTGGTTGACATGAGTGATGCCATTTTGTTTCGTATATTCAGGGGTTATCCTGTCTTGACTGGCCCAATGCCATTGTATTGGTCCTGCTTTCCACATCTAGAAAGTAGTGTTACACGGAAAATACCCAAACATAAAGTCCTATTCTTGCTGCATCCTTAAACCCTCACCTATTATGGCCTTTTGGGTGTTTACCTATAAATAAATACTATTTACGCTCACACAAGAATTCTCCAAAGGTAATAATAATTTTCTCTAAATCCTTAGTCAAATTTCATTTAAATGGAACAGTCCAGATGAAACAATTCATTCTGTATTTTTCTCAAACACTCTGCCCGAATTCAGGGTTCTTGCCAGGAAGCAAATATATTGTTTTTGTGATTTCTTCCTGAAATCCTCATGCCATTCCTTATTCTTCAGTGTTTCCAAAGAAGAGCACCACATACCAGATTTGGTTTACTTATAAAGTAGCACAGGAGCAATTTACCTTCATCCACTTCAAGATCGCTTCAGTTACTGAAAGTTATTTGTTGAAGTAAATCCAGATTGATCAAAATATGCTAGAAATAGAATTGCTCAGTATTTCTGAATTGAAATAACCAAAGGTTACCCAGAAATCCCTTTTTGTTTCAGAACTTGTAAAAATTTGTCTTAAAAAATAAAAATATCTTACCTCTTAGTAACACATAGCATATGCATATGTGACTTTCCTTGATAATTTTGAGTCTTGCTTCTTCATCTTCCTGAGCACCCATGAGCACTGTCCAATAACAATAACCCAACCCATTCATGATAGATCAAGATTAACTCTCAGAAGAGTATAGTTGCTAAGAGAATGAACTCTAAAGCCAGGCTACTGGGTTCACTCCTGGCTTTTCCCATTACTAGTTATATGATCTTGAGCATCTTTATACCTCAGTTTGGTGGTGGGGGGAGGAGGTTTGTTATTTTAAAATGGAAGACTAATGGCAGTGCCCGTATCCCTAGGCTGTTAGGGTGATTTAATGAGTTGATGTGTATAACATGCTTAGCACAGTACCTGGTTACCTGGTTTGCCATTGTCATGACATAAACGGGTTTCAGAGACTTGCAATGGGAAGAGAGATGAAAAACACTTCCAGCCCCTGGCTCAGGTGAACGATAGTCATCTCCATATCCTACCATTCTGAGTTCTGAAACTTGGCTATCAGATTTCCTCTTGTTCCACTCCCAAATCTCCAAGTCGCTTTAGTGCTGAAGATGTCAGTGCTGGAAACTGGCCTGGGTATCAATTGACATCATAGAGCTCCCTGGAAATCACATCTCTAAAATAAAATAAATACTGCAAACCAAGTCATGATAAGTTTGCAAACTCATTTCAGCTTTCCAAGAGATATCACATTTACTTATTTTCATTCAATCTACCTCTGAGCAGTAATTCCAAAATTTAATCTCAGTACCTATCGGGGCTTCTTGACCTACCAGGGTCATATAAAAAAAACAA
The DNA here is from genome assembly GCA_007922815.1 of Macrotus californicus. Taxonomy (NCBI): domain Eukaryota; kingdom Metazoa; phylum Chordata; class Mammalia; order Chiroptera; family Phyllostomidae; genus Macrotus; species Macrotus californicus. Next base: position 1,996 of record VMDR010008627.1, on the reverse strand, counting down.
AATGATCTCTTAAAGTCCTAGACGCTGGTACTTCCAACCCAGGCCATAGACAGAAGAAACCAGTTGTTGTTGAGGCCAGTAGCCCCATTTCCTGGGCTTCAACCCCCTGGAAATTCACACAACCATTTCTGTCCAAGGTCTCATTGCTAAGCTGTACAGAGAAGATGGGAGAGTGAGATGACTCAGCAGACCCCCCAATCTCCACCACCTCCCCAATCTCAGGATAGGTCCCCACTCTCTCAGCTTTCATTTATATACCCCTAAGATCTTCATCTCTGTCTCTTCCCCAGGAATTCATAGTCAAGTGACTGTAAAATACCTGTCTACTTTCTTAGACTAATAAAGGTGAGATAAAATAAAGCACAACAGTGTCTCATTGCATTTTTCCATCATAGCACAAAGTACAAATTAGTATCTTAATATATTATCCTAACACACCAGGTTTGTGTGTTGCTTGCTAATCTTTCTCGTAAATACTAAACACAGTGAGATAAGTCTAGTGATTTGAGGGTCCTGGTTTAAGGTTCTACTTAATCATGCTTTGAATTACCTCATTTTCAGTGCACAGATAAGAACTCTAACTGCTTATATAGTCTGGCTGGTGGAAAATGCTGATCTTGTTCATTAAAGAGTGACAATCATTATTAATGTCTAGTTTGGGGGCAGATAAACCAGAAGTACCTATGTCTGTTTGTACAACTAGATGTGTAACAGTGAAAAACTATAACGATGGGAAGTTGTAACCCACCCACTATTCTTTTGACATTGTTTCTATAAGTGCTGACTCTGACTAATATGTGGCATATAGATGAACAGCATGTTTGTATAAGAATCCTAGGAACTAATTTGAAAAGGTATAGACTCTGACCTTCAAGTATCCCAGCTCTGGAAGATTTGCTGACCTTCATCCATGGAGCCAGGATAACATGAAGCCGGGATGACGTGAATCCATGATGACTAAATCAGGATGATACACACTGGGCCATCACTTGCCTTATTGGAATAGACTGTGCTCATCTGCATCTGGAGAACTTTTCAACCCCCTCCCTTGATCTCTTTTTTCTGTTCCCCTCTCCCTCCTTATAAAACCCTCTGTCTCCCCTGAGAGGCAGAGATGGGCTTTGTGACATGAGGCCCCATCTTCCAGGAGATGGGCTGTAAGACATAAGTCCCCCACCTTCCAGATGGCCTGCATCTACAAATAAACCACTTTCCTTTACATCAGCACCTGCCTCTCCAGTATTGGCTTTCATAGCAGCAGGCAGCCGGACCTGCATTCCATTACAGATGGATATCCCCAAAACATGGATTTCCTCAGAGGCAGTTTCTGCTGCCCCCCACATCCTGTCCTCATAACAGACTGCTGAGATCCAGCCCATCTGGGTTATTGCACAGTAAAGATGAGCCACAGCTGTTGGCACTTGGAGTTGAAGGAGGTCTTGCTTCTTGCCCCCAACACTACACACATATGTGTACACATGCCCAAAATTGGTGGGGGCAGGAGGGACAGGGTCAGGGAGGACAATAGGGAACACAAGCAGAAGGGAGTCCTTGACAAACTCATCACCCCCTTATCTGATAATATCATAACTACAGTTCACAGACCCTAATAATCTTCAAACCATATTCATGTGCATTATCTCTTTGATCTACACAAAGACCCTGGGAAATAGAACTCACAGTTTCCTAACCAAGGAAGCATCCCTAACAGACTAAGTGATTTATTTGCTCTAGGTCACTTAGATAGAATGTGAGGGAACCGGAACATCTGGCCAAGATGGAAGCATAGGTAGACACACTTTGCCTCCTTGCACAACCAAAAGAAGGACAACAACAAATTTAAAAACAAAAAATAACCAGAACTACCAGAAAATCGAACTGTTTGGAAGTCCAACAACCAAGGAGTTAAAGAAGAAACATTCACCCAGAGCAGTAGGAGGGGAGGAGATGTGCAGCCGGGGCAGAGAAGATGCACAGCAAGGTGGCAGCTGGAAAA
>VMDR010008626.1:0-36034 GCA_007922815.1 Macrotus californicus | reverse complement strand
CAGCTCATTTATGAATTTCCTCATTGCCCAAAAATAGTCATTGTCAGACCCTGAAGGCAGGGACTCTGTTTTTGTCTACTGCTGGCCACTCGATGCCTAGAATGATACCCAATGTATAAGGAGAGTTCTGTAAATTTTGGCTGGAAGAAAGCATATGGGGAATGTTGGTTATGAATTAGGTATGCAGAAATTTAGGATTTATATATTGTAAATGAAGTAAAAAAACAAATGGATTAGTGACTTTAAACACAGGTCCACGATACCTTCTCCACAGTTCTATAATCCTGACCTATTCTGAGGTCATCGGGCTGCAAAATCTGGCCTGACCTATGGTGAGGTTATTTATAGCCTGTCTTTATCTGACTCAGATTCCCTTGGAGGTGCCCTGTCACGTACTGTATATGCACTTATCTGGTCCTAGGAGTTTCGGATAAGGGATTGTGAGCCTGCGTAAATGTCTATACTGAATCTGTATAACAGAATAGATTTCATATTTAAGTAAGCTAGGGGTAGTTTGCCTGGTCATGCTGGTGGTTTATTAATAAATTAAAACATTGCAATAATTTTATGGTTAAAAATAGTAAGCATAGCCAGCTAACTTTGTTCTGTTTCCCCTTGTTAATAAAAAAAAAAGTCTCCTTGGGGGAGTGGATTTTGTATGGGAGTGCAGACGAAAGAAAGAGTGACGACACTGATGACAACATTCCTCTGTTTTGGTCTCTGTTGGCCTCTATTCTGTGCCCAGAGCAAAACCATTAGGAAGGATTCTACAACTTGCTGGGAAAGTATGTACTGTTTTGTTCCTTCATCAATATAGCCAACTGTGTGATACATACAATGACCTCCCATCATGAACGTCTTCCACCTTCCCTCTTCGCATCTCATGATCTTGTCTGCGTGCCCATTCTACTGCACAGTGCTCCTTCTATTTCCCAGTGTGTCTTCCCCCTCCCTCTGTGCCACCCTTCCCGAACGTTGTTACACTTCAAGTGGCTTTCCTGACTGTAATATTCACTCAGCCATGTTCAATCAAGCTGCCTGTTTTCCTTTATCAACATTTTAAACCTAAGCATTTCCAACTTCATCTAGTGGCCAGTTTTTTTACATGAGGGGTGGTGGGCTTCTGGCCTGGCATATGTAATTATTAGTAATAAAAAAAGTAAGTAGCAAGAGCACCTTAGTAAGCATGTGTGGGACCTGGACACTCATGTTTGGGCTGATGCATCAGTAAGTTTGACATAGCAGAGCAAGGAAGAGGGATGAAAATTCAGGTTGAAAAGGATAAGCCATATTATATCACTTCTTATTTGGAAACTCAGATCTAAAATTATCTTCAGAAAGAAATACTACCTCCTAGGTTGAACTAAATATACTGTATTTCATCTCATCTAATTACATCGCTTTAACTTTACTCCCTTTATGCCCTTAAGGTTGGGTTGGGGAAAAAGTCTTAGCACCTGCCTCCTTAGCAAACCCTGTTTAGGTGGGTTAGCACCTTATTCGGAATGTGGTTTGAACCTCAGCTTAAAGTAAGGCCAAAACATTCCACTTGAATAAACTAGATTTCCAACCTCTCCAGAGTGCTCAGCAAAAATTAGTTCTCTATAAATGTTGGAATGAATGAACCACTGATCTCTTAAATGATTAGATAATTTTCATTCTTTGTGATTGCCTCTTGGTATCGTTCCATACCACTGCCCACTCCCTCTTTCTCACATCACTCTTCTCCCTGGGTGCCCCTCAACGCCTGCTGCAGCCCCCATTTTTACTTCCTCACTGGCTTTTTCTCGTCTTCCTCCCCCATCCTCACTTTTTACTGCCTGCCCTTTACGTTTGGGTTTCCTCCGGCATTTCATCCTCCCTGCCTTCTCTTACTGTCTTAAATACTCTCTTCCTGGGGGAATCCCACTCGTGTCCTGGGTTTGACTACCACCTGCACACTTGATACCCCAGCCCAGACCTCCGTACTTCGTGTGAGACCGGCGGTGCACGACAACCAGCTTGTACCAGCTCATGAGAGCCAGTTGTTAGATATGCAGGAATTTTGTGTGCCAGTTCCTAAAGGTGCTATTACTAAAGTTTTGTGAATTTACAATTAAATATGTTAAAAATAAAAGTAATAAATGCTGAAAACTCATTGTTTCCTAACAATTTTGCTACGTTTTTCTGATTATCAATGCTCTTGAGACAGTGTATGTCTTGTATTTGTATGTTGGAAGTATAGCTGACCCTTGAAAAACACAAGTTTGAACTGTGTGAGTCCACTTATACGTAGATTTTCTTTCAGTAAATACTGTAAATGTATGTTCTCTTATGATTTTCTTAATATTTTCTCTAGCTTTATTGTAAGGATACAGTATATGCTACATACAATATATGAAATATGTCATGTTATTGAGTCAACATTCCCCTACTACACCAGATCAACCCTTCCTAGATATAATTATTGTTAGCAGTTTGATATATAGTATTTCACATATCCACAAGCGCATTTGGAATTTACATGTATGAGGTCTGTCCAGAAAAAACCCACCCATTGTTAACATAATGAGAACAGTTTGTGTGGCATTGATGGTACCTGGCAGTCAAGGAGAGTGGACTAGAATGCACATGTGTGAACAATGATGACTTCACTGTACTAGTCAGTGGGGCGGGAGACACTGTTGAATGCGCATGTGTATTGTGGGGATGTCACATTCAAAATGACTAAGCAAGTAGAGCAATGAATCTGCATCAAATTTTGCGTAAACCTTGAGCATTCCTCTGCAGAAGCTATTTGGATGATTCAGAAGGCCGCAGCAATGGGCAACTGGTGATTGGCTGCTTCATCATGACAACCCACCCACTCACGTATCACATCTCATGAAGAGTTTTTTGGTGAAACATCAAATTATCCAGGTGACTCAGCACCCCTGCAGCCCAGATTTGGTGCCCTGTAACTTCTGTCTTTTCCTAAAGCTAAAATCACCTTTGAGAGGAAAGAGATTTCAGACCATTGATGAGATTCAGGAAAATATGATGGGGCGCTGATGGTGATTGGGAGAACTGTGTGAGGTCCCAAGGTGCCTACTTTGAAGGGGACTGAGGCATCATTGTCCTATGTACACTGTTTCTTGTATCTTGTATCTTCAATAAATGTCCCTATTTTTCATAGTACATGCAGGATACCTTTTGAACAGACCTTGTATATATAAATGTATATATAAATATTATATATAATATTCTGGTATTTAACCTGATATTTTTCAGTCAATAGTGTATGTTGAGTATATCAACATGATTAGTTTTGCCTTTTTTATAATTACTTAATATTCCATGGTATAGAAGCACCATTACTTACTGAACAAATTTCCCATTGAAGAGAATTTAGGTAGATTCAACTTTTTTGTTATAAATGATGCAACATTCTATGTATAACTTACTTTGCATTTAGCTAATTATTTTAGATAAATTTCTAGAATTAGATTCCTAGGTTAAAAGATATGATATTTTCACATATCAGTTAACCGATACAAATCACCAGACAGCTTTCCAGAAACTTGCATAAATTTACTCCCTAGCCAACAGTGTGGAAGAGTGCTTATTTCTTTACCAACACAGAGCTTTACCAATGTTTCTATCTGATTAAAGTTTTATTTTAAGAAACTATTTGTAATAATTCTGGTGATAAAAGATGAAAACTAATAGCAAGACTGTTGATATTGTGGATGGAAAATATTCTGAGTAGTTGAGTTAAAAAATGTGTTTAGTAGTTAACTTTTTTGAGAGCCTTTTATGAGTTTATTGAGTTGATTAAGATGGTGTAGAAATCCCGGGGCTGCTTCCTTTATTCCTCATTTAGTTTCAGACTCCTTGGAGGTGAAATTCACCTGTATGGTTGACAACAGTAAGCTGGTAGAGCCCAGTTTAAGAGTTTACTTTTGATGTGCAGACATGGTACTCTCAGACCTTCCAGCATATGGGGAAGGCTTCTCAAAGAAGCTAAGTTCCCATATTCTAGAGCCATTAAAAAATTCTTTAAGTTTAAAAAGAAAATTGCCTTAGATTTTTTATCAGTAAGGAGAGTAAGTTAATGTCAGCTATTAGAATTATAAGTGAAAATATACATTTAGATGAAAAGGAAATTGAAACCATCATCATTATAAGAAATATTTTGTTAAAAGTTTGTATCTCATGTTCATCTTGATCTCTGTCACTGGACCATTTTCCCAGAGGTATTTTTGTGTTGTATGTAACTTTGAAACAAATGTGATTTGAATTTTTTGGCTCAGGATCCTCATGATATGGATGTAGTGTACTTCCCTGCTACTTGACCTTGGGCTTGGCAAAATTCCTTGCTTTGGCTGACAGAATAGTGTGGAAGTTTTAGTTTTGAGTTTAGCCCAGTGAGGTGAACATGCCCTGGGCAGCCCAATGCTTCAAGGATAATGAGAGACACATGGAGCAGATTCAGTCTACTATGTGAAGCAGTACCACCCCCACTGATTCATAAAAACATGAAAACAAATGCTTATTGTTCTGTGTCACTAGTTATCGTGGTTGTTTGTTACACAGCATTGTTTTGGCAATAGCTAACTGATACACAGTTAAGAAAAAAGTTGTTAGTGCTTCTAAAGTGTTTTCCAGTGATAAATTCAGCATACTTACTTCTAGTAGGTTTTGTATTTGATGGTTATGTCTTTGTTTTGTACAATGTTTTCTTAGATCACAGTTTAAGAGAAAATTCACCCAAATTTGTCTCATATACTGGTAAAAATAAAAGCACACTTAATTTTATTTTCTTCAAATTTCGATTTAATTGTAAATAAACTTTGGCTGTTCTTTTTATTTCCATGCTAGAGTCATGACAATGAGGAATGGATACTGAAGTTATTAAAGTGTTTCTTTTTTGCATTTGGTTTTCAGAATCCTTTTTATGTCATGCAGGCTTGAAAATTAAAAATAACTGTACCTCCAGAGATGACTTCTGGAGAAGTATTCTTCCTTGGGATTTTTTAAGTTTATCCTACCCAAACTGGGTCATCATCCTTGCCTAATTTAAAAATTTCCCAGATCCAATGCTCTACAAAAATCAATGAGATCTCTCCCACCAGATAATCCCAGCAGCCACACATTATACTCTCTGGTCTGATTCTGCATGAATTTGATTTTATATACTCTATTGTAATAATTTATTAACTTGATAAAATCTGCTGACTCCTCATGGAAAATATTCTGTTTATATTTTATTTTCCTCTAGCTTTCTTTTTATAGCCTTTATTATTGAGTATTTACATGAGAATAGGGCCTTTGTTTTTTAAAAGTTCATCTGTGCCTGCTGTTTATTGTCTCCCCTGAAGTCACAGCTCTCTGTTTGTGACATACATCGTGCTTTTCATCTTGAAAGCACTCAATGGATCCTGAATAATTAATCTTCTCATCGTGTCCATGAGTTATCTAGGTGAGTTGAATTAGCCCCATTTTTCTGGCAGGACAACCCCAAGAGATATAGAAGGTGATCAGTTGAGGATGTCCAAGCTCATGTGTAAAGCCCTTACTTCTTTTGTATTAGAATAAGCTCCTCTCCTTGGTAACAGTTCTGCTGGTTTATTATCACTTATATCATATCACGCCTACTTTTTCTCTGCAGCATTTCCAAAGGAAAGATACATCATTGAGAAAGGAAAGATGAATATTGGGTAAGGAAACTCCCTAAATAAGTACTCACTGTACGTATTTCTCAGGGGAATGGCTGCTGGATTATCTGTTGGTAAAGTTGGGGCAGTAGCCATATGTAACAATATATTTGCATAGACTGAGAAGCAAATTCTGATTTTAGCCCTCCTTACACATTGTTTATTTCTGAACCACAACTTTGGGGTCAATTGGCAAATAACAGAGGGAATCATAAGTAGAAGATCCAGTGTATTCACAGTAGCCACTAAACTAGCTTGATTTATTCAGGTTCTTTTGATTGAAATGCCCAGATAACATTAAGAATTTGCTTACTGATTAGTGATCAATAGCTGTGATGATGAAAATAACAAAATTTTGAAAATTTATGAGCAGTTTTTAATACTCAGTTTGGTTTCTCAGAAAAGGTGAAGTCATGAAGTTCCTATGGATCAATGTTCAGGACCATGGGCAATGGGATGAGATGAGCTGGTCCCTTGCTCTCCTGTCCTCTCAGGTGTCCTCACAGCTTTCTGGTCGTCTCCCTCCCCTTGATACAGCCCTTCAAGAACCTTCTCACATGCAACAACCTCTATCCCTCAACCAATCTTTTTCTTTTGAATCCATATTACAACCAATCTTTTTTTGGATCTGTGTTATATTTTGTTTGAAGTTTTCTTATGTAAGTTATCATTGCCTACCATTTTACTCTCTGGGTAGAATATAAATTTCTTGGGGGCAAGGACTATAATGAACTCATCTTCATATTCTCTGAAGGCCTAGGATTCCAGTGGTATTCTTCTTTTCTTAGTATTTGAATAGTGTTCAATTCAATGCTAAAGTAACTCATGAAAAGTAATACTTTAAAAAATATATACCCCCTTCCTCCAGTTGGGTTCAATTTGGATGGAGAATCTAGTCTCAGAATAAACCACATGAAGAAAACCAAACATTAACAAATAGTTTTTTATAATAGTTCTGTTATTATAGCTTACCTAAACCAAATCCAAGATCACTGTTTTGGTGAATTTCATAGTTTTTGTAGTTCATGTACTAGAACCTCCAAAAGCATTTTAGTTCAAATTTTCAAAAGAATCAGGTAGCCTCAGTGAGAAATTGGGAAGTGAGTGGAAACTCCGCTTGAGTGTCACGTATAAGAATAAGACGCAACGGGATGTAAATAGGGGAGAGCGTGTTCTCATAGGTACTCAGGAATTAATTCCAGCTCTGGCTGGGTGCCTCAGTTGGTTGGAGCGTTTTTTCCCCACACATCAAAAAGCTGCAGGTTTGATTCCTGGTCAGGACACACACCTAGGTTGCAGGTTCACTCCCCAGTTGGAATGTGTGCTGGAGGCAACCAATCGATGTTTCTCTCTCACGTTGATGTTTCTTTCTCTCTAAAATCAGTAAAAAACGTATCCTTGGATGAGGATTTAAAAAAAAGAAAGGATTCCACTGCTATTCACCAATCTTTAGGAATTTGGCTATTTGTGTTAGAACAGATGTAAAATTAATTGGCTTAGCTAATTAATAGTACCAGGTCTACGTTGGCCAGTGAAAGATTTTATATAATTCTCTCCAAACAGGAACTATTAAAAAGGTCTCCAAATCACATTATGAATAGGCGCAGATATTGTCATTGTGTCATATCAACTCATGTTTCTCTTCTTGGAATCCTTTTTACCTTCTCCCAGGAAACACGAGATCGTTTCCCTTCATAACTTGCCCTTCCTGGAAGGCAGTTTTCTTGCCCATTACATCAGTGCCCTCTTGGGAGGCTGGGTAGTAAGAACCATGCATCTTACCTGAGCAGCTAGCGCCTCAGCTGCTCTTCCAGAAGTACGAGCCTCTGGCCCTGGCAGGACCAAGCAGCAGGGGGATGGCCCTGTTGAATTCAGAGAACACAGAAGTACCCTGATAGCCTTGGTATTGGAAGCAACATACCTCCTAACACTCTTCTGCCTCCCCTGCCCTTTTGCTGCTAAGATAAAAATGGAGATAAATTATTTTAATAAATATTCTTGATTTCTAGTCATCTTCCGAGATTGAGCTATACAGGGAGTTGTTAATTAAACTGTTAGATGAGAGTAACATCTACAATTCATGAAATGAATTGAGGAAACCAAGACCTTTATACAATGCCTTTTTCACCTTGAGTAGAGGACCTCGGTGTGAGTCCTAGCCTCAGTATTTTCAGAACAATCCCTCCCAACAGCCAGAAAATGTAAATATTGGACAAGTGAACAGCTCTGGCTCTGTTGCTTTGTGGCAATTATCCAGAACCCCCCTTGCTTGGTTTAAGTTCACATTCTTCCAAGCATCTAATTTTTCTGTCTTGTTCCTCTCTCAATTCTCAGCATTTTTTATTTTTTATTTTTTTGAGAGAGAGGAAAAGGGGGTGGGGGAAGGGTGGGCGAGAGTGGGAGAGAAACATTGATTGGTTACCTCTTGTACTAGACCTGATGGGAGACAGAGCCCGCAACCCAGGAATGTGCCCTGATCTGGCAACCTTTTGTTCTACAAGAAGTTGCCCAACCAGCTGAGCTACACCAGTTGGTGCTCAGCATTCTTTAGAACCTAAATTCAAACACACTTCACTGCAATGCAAACTCATCCAGCTCTAGCACCAACCCCTGGTGGCCTGGTTTCTGTATTGGCTTGCCCAAGACCCTGTGAAGACGGGAGTCACGCATAAATTCTCAGAGTCTCAGGTTTCCTCATGTGCAGAATGGAGCCTAAACCCTATTTCATGTGGTTTTGTGACGTTAAAGCACCACGTTAGCTCATCTTACTCAACAAACTTATTAAGTACTGCACTGGGCCCTGGGATCTACAGATGAGTGAGTTGCAGTTTTCTGGTGAAGACAGACAAAAGGTCATGGCTATAAGGGACAGAAGGGAAGGTGTAGGAAAGGGGGATAGCTCAGAGGAGTGTCAGTGCATCAGCTTGGGTAGGGGAGCAGGTACTTCTGTAAAGGATCTGAAAGAAAGCCACACTTGACCTGTGTTTCAAAGCACATTTTGGAATTAGATGAATGTGGAAATAGCATAAGACCCATCTAGAAAAAGGGAACAGATGGGTGTTCCTTAAAGCAATGATAGCCATACCAGAGAGAGCTGATCTCTGTGGTCCTTGTAAGTGGCTTAACCTCTGTGAGCTTTAGTTGACAAAACTAAAGAAAAACAGGGGGAGGGGCTTATTTATGATCATGAGGTGTTGGTTATTGTTATTTCTTATGTCCTTTCCTGTTCTTCTTGTAACTGTATCCTCATTTTGCTTAGGGGGAATCCCCATTTCTCATCTGTGGGTGAGCCTCCTGAGGCAGAGTTCACTCCTTACTTCAAGGGGAGTGTCTTGGACCTGGGCCTCTCGGTGCCTTGCTTCCTCACAGTGACAATGATTGGTTCAGGAATGAGCATATGAGAAACAACAAGAATCAATTCTGAGACTTTTGAGTTAGTTTTTTATCTGGGAAGTCTTGACCCTGGAATAATATTGGGCTAGAACTTCCACACTGAACTAAGTCCCACAGAATGCCAATATGAGAAAAGCAAAGCTCAGAAGTGGGAAAGGGAAACTGGACCCCGAGGTCATCACTGTGAGGCCAAGCCTGATGCCAGTTTTACTCCTGTATTCTTCTATTATGAACCAAATCTCCATTGCACATAAGCTGGTTTCTGTCCCTTGCCCTAGAACCAAAAGTTGTGACTAAGATAGGTTATTTTGAGGACTGAGTGAAATAATATATTAAAGTGCCTGGTACCATGTTTGATCCATAACAGGCCAAGAACTGCTAGCTTCTGTTATGAGCAAAAGCCAGAATGTTGAGAGCATGCAGAGCAGTCGGGGAATGGCTGGTAAGTCGCTCTGGTGGGAATGAATTGTGCTCCTGGGGAAGTGGTGGGAGGAAAGAAAGGGGGAGAGAGGGGGGAAGGCAGGAGGAAGGAAGGAGAAAAAAAGAAAAAGAAAGAAAGAAAAAAAGAAAAGAAAGAAAAAGAAAGAAAGAAAAGGAGTGCAAAATTGTCCATTTGGATTTAGCGACAATTCTTCATGCGGGAAGAATCCCGGAGCTGGTGTGTGGCCTGGTGAGGACAGATTCCAGTCCATGGAGTTGAAGAGGGAGCTTGTTGAGGAAATAAAGGCACAGACTAATCACATAAGAAGCTTGACTAATTATTTCCAGTAAAGTGTAGAGTTCAGGGAATGCATTTTTTCTCACTTAGAACTTTCCTATAGAGATGAAAGCAGGTTAAAATATGAAGCACAGGCTGAGTCTTATGAGGCAAAGTCTAGGAGAAAAGTGAATATGGGAACGTGGACTTTACATTGGTAATGTGGTTGTGAGAATGTGTTTATCTGTTTGTTGTTTAGGGATTTTGTATTCATTTGTTTACTTAACAAACATTTACTGTATCTCTCCTTGTGCTAGACCTATTCTGAACGGGGGATACAGGAGTGAGCAGAAACGACAAAAATCCCTTTTCTCAAGGCACCTACATTCTAGTGGTGTGAGTGTGTGTGCGTGTGTGTGTGCATGCAGTAGCTCTGGAGAAAGAAAAGCAGGGAAGGAGGGTAGGGGTTTGGTAGTGGAGGGATTGTAATTTTAAATAGGTGGCCAGGGAGGTCGTCTCTGAGAAGGTGACAATTGAGTGACTTGAAAGAGGTGGGGGAGTGAGTCATCATGCCTTCTGCTGAAAAAGACTTTTGAGGACAGAGGAAATGTAATTGTATGAATAGATCAGATTTTTTTTTTTAAACACTAGCTAGTAGAGCCATTTCCTGTCTCCTTGAGTCACTCTGCAGAACCAGCTGAGGGTGATGCGTACGAAGCACTCGAAGAAGAAATAGTTCTATAGCGAGAAACTGGTCATTGGGCCACTTAGTCATTGCTTCCCCTAGTCAAGTGTATGGGCCCAGTGGGACTCTGGGCATTAGACTGACCAAGAGAGAGACCTACTGACCCTGAAAAGGTTAGGATAGCAACTGTAGAGACTGGTGAAATTTGTAATATAAATTTCCCCTTCAACTTTTATGTTTGAGTTTACAGTTATGTTTTACTAAGTATAAATGAGTTCATTTTGCCTTTACACAGAGCCAGTTTATGAGGGAAATGTTACAAATCATCTTTTTGTATTTGTTAAGTCTGGATCTAATTCCATTTTCAAGAAGTTGTGTTTGCAGAAATAAGGCACATGGAAATGAACAAATAATGAAAAATAGAATATAAAACAATGCCTGAAGTCCTGGCAAATTAAAACTTTGTCAGAATTATTTATAAAATGTGCACCGGTATCCAAAAGTATTTACAATTTGCTCCATGGCTTATAAAATCTGGTGCAACCCAACCATACTTGGTAGTTCCATGAGACCTAAAACAGGTTTCTGAAATCATGTGCTCAACTCCAATGCAAAGCAAAGATCCCCATACAGTGCAATCCCAATCTTGACATGCAAAACTCTTTGTAACTAGAGGCCTTTAGAAGCATTGAAAAGAGAAGTTGAATTCTGCATGTGACTGGGCTCCTCTCTAGTAAGTCTGTAAGTATAGATGAATCTCCAATTTCTTATGACTCAGTGAAATTGGCACAAGGTAGGGGGGGTCAGGAATCCTGAATTTGGGCTTGGCCAGGGTGAGGGAAGCTGGATGGCACAAAAATCAATGCAGCGAAGAAAAGTGAACAAAGATCATAAGACCCTTTGAAACACAAAGAGGTATCGTATCACTAAACAGTCAAGAGATGTTTTAATGTTTGAATGATGTAGAATCAGCTCAAGCTTTAAAGGTTCCCCAAAGTATAGCAGTGTGGGGAGGGACAGTGCCGAAGGATTTCGCTGTGTCCTCCATCACACTGTGGCCATTCTGCTCCTGTGGCCATTCAGATGGTGGGAACACAATGCCATCCCTCTGTACCTCTTTGAAAACAACAATCTCACATTCAAGCATCTCTTTTAAACGGTGGCTACGAGAGCCAACTCTTGCTGCTAGCACAAGGTCTCACAAGGCTGTTAATCAAGGACTGATAGCTACTGTTCGGTCTTGGATGAATACCAATGAGAGGACTAGGGCGACCTGAGGAATGGAGAGGAGAGAGCAGTAGGGGACTGGCTTTGTTGTTTGGGGGAGGGGCTGCCAAAAAAATATTACCTGGGGCGCCAGTGCTTTTCTCACCAACCCTGAGGGCCAACTGATGCGAACGGCAGGCTAATTTACAAAGTATGAAGTAGGGTATGTATCAGAAGCATCGTATTATTATTAATAGGGTTTGTTTTTCTAGGTAGTGATGGCTGAATCTTATTTGTTTTTAATTGTAGAGTCAGGCAACATTTGTCTGAACTGTTCTTGCTTGTGTTTTCTCTTATGCTATCTGCTAAAAGAGGTTATGTGGAACTCCAGGGAAGCTTAGAAAGAAAGGTTCTGGAAATAAAAAAAACTTACCATATACAAAAGACAAGAATTTACCAGGGAGCATTTAGGAAAACAGAATGAAGAGTTCTTCCAAGTTAAAGAAAATTTCAATAGGAAAACAACCTGAACTGGAGCAGGTAGCTTAAGCCAGCAGGGCTTTCTTCAAAATGAGCTCTAATTTGCTCACACGCATCTTTCCGCTCAGCCAGTGATGCACACATCCGGCATGCAGTGCAGAGAGTTGGTCTCTTCAGTGGCCCCTCCTTTGTCCTGTGCAGGTCCTCATCTGCTATCAGAAGTCTCTCCGCACCTTTGGGCGCATCTTGGGGACAGTGATTCTCAATATGATTGTAGGGTTTTATGATTGGCTATTCCATCAGAAGCAAACTTGCTGAGAACCAACTACATAGGTGGGAGCAGGGAAAGGGAAGCGTACGTATTTTCCTCCAGTTTGTTTTAGAGTTGTCTTCTACTGTCCCAGAGTGCTGCGAGCACAGCATGGAGCTGCTCAGAAAACCTGATTAGGTCCCAGAGTGCTCAGCACACAGAATTTCAAGAGGCTGGGAAATTGTTACCATTGAAAGTAGTATGAAAAATGGCCCATGTGGGGGGAAGACAAAAATTAAACTGAGATGACTAAGAAACATATTAACTAAAATTATATTTGATTTGCCATCAAGAGCTCTCTCTTCTAGATGCTTGGGAGAGTGCCTCTGCAGGGAGTTGAAGAGTGTTCATGGCCTCTTCTGAATTGATATTGCTCCCAGGGCTGATGTGAGCAGTTTTGGAGCAGGGAGGGCCACAGAGACTTTCCAATTCGCTGGGAGGCCCTTGTGATGGATCTGAGGAGAACAGGTTTGAAGAAATAAGAAAAACCATTTAGCTATAAGAGTTGTTCCTTTGTTCTTTTGTCCCTTGCATATAGTAGACATGAATAGATACTGTTTGAGTAAAAGAATGTTTATTTTAACATATTAAAATAGCATGGAATTTGAAACCAAGTAGTGAATCTGGCCAGATATTGTTTCTCAGATGACTAGGAACACTTCACTCTGGGTGCGAATAATTAGAACACAGCTTTGTAGAAATTTCCCTTGGATTTAAGCTTTCTGGCTCATTATTAGCTCAAGTGATTCATGATCTTGAGATTGTGGAAGCTATAGCAATACTGATATTGCCAAGTAGAAATACAAGCAAACCTTATGTAGCAAAGTCTTCAATTAAATATAATCATGGAGACAGCTGACAAGCAAGGAGAGGATCTGTAGAGGCTGCTTCCTGTATAAAACAGACCTTAGCCTTTTGGTTGATATACTAGTTTCCATAGTGACTGATTGGACTTTGCCTTCATTAAATCTTTTTGTATCTGTATGAACTTGATGCAGTGGGCCTCATGCATCTAGGTTTGTGTTTTTGTTTTTCCTTTTTCTTGAAGATCAGGAGAAGGTATAAGCCCTCATGTACTGATGTCCTTTGCAACCTTCCAACAGAGCCATAGGGAATGGGAAACACTTCCATCGCTCTTGATAGGGTAGGATGAAAAGGTGGGAGCCTGAAAAAGACCATGGAAGAAGGCCTTTGGGTTCATTCTATCTAGGGAGGACACACTCCTGATTGACTATATCTTCAAAGGACAAATGTCACTCAACAAAGAGTTTCCATTTGCATAAAGACTATCAGATCAAAACCAATTAAACCCAATGGAGAAGAAAGGCAGAGTAATATGTGAAGAAGAAAAACTGGGAGAAGAATAGAAAACCTCATATACTTGGGCTGCCAAGTTGCAGCAGATTGTGAGATTGGGGAGACATATGTCAGGCATGGGGAGAAAAGCAATCCATCCTAACGGCTCTTCAGGTGCAGAAAGACCAGTCTAAGGACTAAACTGAAAACACCTAGCATCAATACCTTGTGAACGTTTCTGTGAGGAGCTCAGTGAGGGCAGCTCTTCTGAAAAGATGAGAGGGGATTCCATCCTCTAGATCAGTGATTTTTGGGGAAAATTCTTGGAAGCTGTCAAAACGGTGTGTGACTTTTGGGAATTCTGCCATGTTGTGAAAGTCAGGGAAGTGACTGACAAGCAGGAGAGTAGAGAAAGGATGGAACTGTCCTGTGACTAGTAAGCTTTGTGAGTTTGGATTCCTGAAAAACTGTAGAAAGCAAAGGTTCTAGATCAATGCTTCTTAAACTTAAATACATGAAGGAATCACCTGGGGATCTTGTTAAAATGTAGATTCTGATTCAGTAGGACTTAGTAGGACTGAGATTTAGCATTTCTAACAAATGCCTAGACTGTACTCATAATACTGTTTCAAAGATCATACCTTGGATAGCAAGGGGCTAGTTCCAAAGATCATCCTTTGAGTGGCTAGTAGCAAGGGACTGGGCCATTATGTCTTAGTTTTGTCAGTGTGAATTGTTGTCAAAGAAGAGTTTAGCATGGTGCCATCTTCATGACTATATATATTTTCATTTCATTAGGCAATGAATTATCCTGCTTTAATTGTTAATATTTTAAGTATATTGGATTATAGATTGTTTAAGCTGCCTATGTTAATGACTGTTGTATCAATGCCCTATTCAGATTACTGACAATTTGTAGCTTTAGTTGTGGGGATTTGATAGTCTCTCTCCAGTTGTTATTACGCAGAGAAAACTCTGAGAAGTGCCATTACCTTTATCTAACTCTAACGGCAACAGGATGTACTAGAAATCCTTTCTTTCTCTTGATTTTTTTTTTTTCAACCAATACTGAGTTCATGGATCTCAGCCAACTCCCTGGAAATAATCCAGACCTACACATTTCTCTTGCCCATTACAACTGAAACAGTAGTAGCAAAATAGAAATAGCTCTATTTACTAAAACATTTTCCCCTACAATTTAAGATTATAACCGGCATGCCAAATCAATATTAGGGACATGTTTAATACACTTAGGTATTTTGAGGGTGGGGAATAGAAATAACACCTTTTATTTCAAAATCAATTTGAAGGGAGCTGACTTCATGCACTGAATAGAGATCTCAGCCCATAATCTTGGGTTCCTGAGCGCACAGCACCAGTTTAGCTTCTAATTTACTCTCGGGTGACTTAATGGTATTGCTTAATTATAACACTTGCAAATTCCATCCTCCAAAATATATCACAGGCAGCCAAACATCTGCGGGGCTTTGTAGTAGGGAGGATGCCAAAATGAAATGCTCATTTTTTGTATTATTTTGCTTTTATTAGTTTTTAATACATATATGTAATAAACGAGATAAGCAAGACAACACTTAAATATACACCAATGGTAATCAAATGTAAGATATTAAGTTGCAAAAATGCCCATTCTGTGGAAAGGAATATGCTCCTCAGGAGAATCTAGGCAGTGACAGGGGACATTTTAAAATAACATTAACTTTTCAGTGATAGAAAAGAAGTAGAAGACTTCTCAACGTGGGAAGTGCAGATCAGAGCTGGAAAAACCCTGCAGAATGTACTGAACGTCAGCCAAAAAGAAAAAAAAAAAATGTCTTTGTGTGGAGAGGAGCACTAACTGTTGACTAATTGAAACACCTGCATTACTCAGTCCCAGCTTTCAGGTTACAGAGATGCAAACTGGTGTCAACAAACTCAGAAAGTTAAAAGAGAGGTTAGCTCTGCTTTGTCTCAAGCTTGTGACAAATAATAATGAAAACAATTCTGTTTTTTTTCCAATAAAAGAAAAGATGTTTTCAAGATAAGCTCACAATATATAACCATCATTTCTAGGAATGATATAATTTCACATATGCAATAATTTGAAAACATATTTTAGAGATGGTTTTTCTTTATTTTGCTATTCAAAGATCACCCCCATCATTAAAAATATGTATACATTTCTAAATTGTCTAGGTCTAAACAGGGAAGAGTGTTCTTTATCATGATGCCTGCAAATTGTCCTCACAAATAAAACTTCAGATTTCACCGATGACTCATCTCCCTTGTACAATGGTATCTGTGTACATTTAAGAAGAGAAAAAGAAAGAAAAGTACAAAATATAAAAAAAATAGCCAATTAAAAAAATTGCCTCTGTGGATGCTCAGCAGGGATCTGGTAAAAATTAAGCTGGGGCTAATGAAGCTCCAAGCCCCTGCATAACGCCACAGAGGGAGGAAGGCTAAATATTGCCTGCTATGAGGCAAGCTGCTTAAGGAGCTCTGTGAAAGTCTCACTGAAACCAGCTTAGCGAACGCTCCCGTCCCCCAGCCTTTATGAAGATCATCTCCAATCAGACGATATTGCTGCCGCCACGGAGCTAGGTGCGACTCCAGTGCGTGCTTATCGCTTAGTCACCTCGGTGAGATGTTAACTCAAAAGTCAAGGGAGCCTGGTAAGTGGGTCTTATTAAACAATCCAGGACTCTAGGCTCTTATCGGAGCCCAGGTGGGTGCTAAGCATATAGATGACTTATTATAAGACTCACCCATTCCCTTTGCTGAACCCGGCTTTGAACATTTTTTTTTCTTCCCCAAACCAGGCAGCTTCCAGCAAAACAGAGTTTTGGTGCTCTGCCGTTACCTCCCACAGTAGGAGCCCCCCGAGACCTGGACTTTTTGAATCTGGAGCACCTGCTGAAGCCTCATGGCCCCCCAGATCTATGCCGGTGTTCTGTTCCCTCTAGGACGCAGGGGTGTCCGACCTGTGGCCGGCGGGCTGCATGCTGCTCAGGATGGGTAGGAATTTACAGAAAATCGTAAATTTACATAAAACGTTATGATATTTTTTTGTGATTGCCTGTCACAATGTATTTAATGTGTGGCCCAAGGCAACTCTTCTTCCAGTGTGGCCCAGAGATACCAAAAGGTTGAACACCCCTGCTAGGTCTTGTCTGGAAACGGGGGGTGGGGGGTGGTGGGGGGGGCTAATTTCAGGCAGACCACTCTAAGCGTGGTCCTCAGGCCGGCATCACCGCACCTGAGAGCTTGTTTGAAATGCAGAAACTCAGGCCCCACCCCTGAACACTCAACCAGCAGCTGCTTCGTCCCCAGCGCCCAAGACAAAGGCTGGGCACAGCCCACTTTCTGAAGCCCTGCTTTGGTAATGACTGAAGGAAGGCCTACCCAGGTACACTGGCATTAGAACAAGGGACTTCCCATGAGGCAAACTTTTGTACTAACAGAAAAAGTATGTGATAAACAGGAATCTTTGTAAGAAGACTTTTGGACTTTGGGTCCTTTTAGGTGTTGCCACAGCCCCTCCTCTCCAAGCTCTACCACCTAAAGGACCCTTTATCCCACCTCAAGGCCAAGTCTTGGGAAAAGCCATGGCCAGCCATAAGATGGAATTGAATGCATTTTCCTCGAAGTATGCATCTATTTTTCTGTGGAGCAGGAGATTAGTGCAATTATTCAGCAAATAATTATTAAATGCAGGGATATAAGAACCATAAGCAGTGTGGCAATGGCAGTGATAACAGTGTGCTGGGAATCCAGAGACAGTTTCATTCCATATTGTTTTTGCCCCTTCTCCTCTCCCATCCCCCTTCAACCCTGACAGGGTTGAAGTCTTAGTGAGAGCTGAGTTGGGGAGGGTGGGGAGGAGAGGGGTAGTGCTGGTAGAGTAAATACGCAAATCAATCATGCTCATTTTGCCACTGTTGACATTCAGCCTGAATCAGGCCTCCTGCAGAAGGGAAGAACACTTTAACTTTAAGCATCGTTGGGAAAATTTGACAAGTATCAAGGGTGGAACATTTCACTGATGAAAGGAGACTGCGGGACTGGAGTTCCTGCAGGAACTTTTGTTACCTAAGTATATCCTGAAAAGCAATGGAACCCACCCTAATTTTTATCCAAAGAGGTGGGAAAAACTAGCTCCAGATAGGGCTGATGTAAAGGACAGTGGGGAAAAAAATAAAGGAGAGTTGGGGACAAAACATGTCCCCCATAGCTTTATGACTACTGGTCATATTTGTTCAGTGAAAAGTTTAATTAAATAAATTACAGCATTAATTTATTAATACAATAATAGATTCTTCTTTTTTTAAGTCTAGAAAGGGTATTGCAAAAGTCAAATAGTAACTGAATTAAATTCTTAAACTTTGTGAGTTTAAGACTGAGTTTAACAAACAGTTACATATGTTACTATAGGACACGTAATAAAGGTAATTTGAGAATATGCTACTGAGAAGTCTCATTTTAGGTTACAGATTACATTTTCTCAGGTTAGAACATTCAAACCAACTGGTAGGTGAGTCTTTTTAAAGCTTCAGCCAGATCACTCTAGCCATATTTGAGTCATGTGAGGGCAAAAAACCACATTTTTTTTTCTCTAAAAAAAATACTCTGATATTTTTGGTCTTAGATAACTCAAAGGGCTGCAGCCAGAAACTTCAAACTGAATGAGATTGGAGTTCTCACCAAACAAGGAAAATGAAGTCAAATTAGAAGAAAAATGGTTTTCTACTTTTTAGATGGGAATACTAAAAGTTTAAGCCTGTGTCCAGACATTTAGACAATTCATGACAATTCACGTGGCTTTGTAGAGGTGCTCGCGTGAGACTAAAACAAGGCACCACTTGCCTTAACTTTTAACTTTGCTTTGTTCTCCACTGAGGTTTTTTTGTTCTCATAAAATTAAATGCAAGTATTTATTTTAATAATAAAGTGTTTAGATTAGAAAATGAAGCACTTTGAAATTTTACTAAAATTGAAAGGAATATAGAATTGGTAATGTGGCCATATTATTCATATTTTATGAGTTCTTATTTTAGTCTGGAGAACTTTAACTAAGTGGGTGAGGAGACCAGCCCTTTTCTCCTAGACAGATATTACTGTAAAAACTGGGGATATTTAAAAAAACCATATGACCCAGCAATCCCTTGGGTATCTACCTGAAAAATTTGAAAACATTTATTTGCAAAGATATATGCATCCCTATGTTCATTGCAGCATTATTCATGGAGGCCAAGACATGAAAACAAACAAAATATATTTTTAGAGATGATTGGATAAAGAAGATGTGGTGCACATATGCTGTGGAAGAGTATACTATTTATACTCAGCCATGAGAAAAACGAAATACTGCCATTTGCGCCGACATGGATGGACCTTGAGAATATCATGCTAAGTGAAATAAATCAGACAGAAAAAGTTAAGAACTCATATGTAAGACAGAAAACTGAAAGCTATAAATTAACAAACAAGGAAAACAAACCATCAAAAACTCATAGACACAGACAACAGTATGTTTGTTACCGGGGGAAGGGGGCTAGTGAAGGGGATCTCACGTATGGTAACGGAAGATGATCTGCCTTTGGGTGGTGGGCACTCAGTGCAATGTACAGATCATGTACCATAGAAGTGTATACTGAAAACCTATGTAATTGTGTTAACTAATATCACCCCATAAACTTATTTAAAAAATTTAAAAAGTCATTAGGTTTCTGACCAGATCACTAATGTTAGATATATAAAACATAAACCAGGAGACGTGTGCTCTCCTTGGTTTTGCCTCTGGGTTTAGCAGACTGTCAAGGCTCCAAATGCATTCATCTGCTCTGTTATTTTTCTCTATTATACAGTTTGGAGTTAAAAAAAAAAGAGAGAGTGAATCTCATCTTTCAGAAGTAGAGATCCACTGATTGGTGTAAAAAAGGCTGAAGAACTCTTACATGCTCCTGGGAAGCCATCTGTTGATGCAATTACCCAGTGGACCCAGCTTAGGGCTTTTTTGTGCTGGGACTTCCATCAGTGATGGGTACTATTACCATTCCCACTCATTTACTCTTCCCAAACTTCTGCTTTGTTTAGCATAGTAGAGAGTGGAGAGAAATCTTTTCAAAGGTGCTGATATTGGGGGATGGGGCATAATTCTCATTTTTTGGATAATTTTTCCCCTTTTCAGAAATAATTAAGCCTCAGCTTTGAAAATACATTTATTGTCAACCCATAAGAAGCCTGTCCATATTCTAGAATCTCTTTCCAGCTATCAGGCTGTGAATGTAATGATCCCTGCTTTTAAATAAAACTTTTCATTATTACATATTTCCTTCTTGTAATAGTGCTCCCTCATAGATATTTTTAAGTTAAAACACCCTAGTAGGAGCCTTGATCCTTTAATATGTTCCTCCAGTTAAATAATGTAGGAGTGTACATAGTAAAAAATGTAATTTCATACATTTTCACTTAAATATATTTCCAATTGTTCTTTATTTTGACATAACTTCAGCAGTGTCAGATTTGCAGAGACCTTGCAAGCATAGTACACAGAGTTCCCATACGCCCTTCATTATAGTCTCCAGATTTTTATATTACACCACATGTGCTTTATACATTCTGTGTGCATGTGTGTATAATGCATATGTATACACACATATATGCATCACATTAGTTTCTCTGAACTGTGTTTTGCAGAGTAAGCTACAGACATGATGTCTCTGTGCCCTTAAGCACTTCAATGTATGTTTCCTAAAGGAAGGACATTCCCAATGCAGTCATCAAACTCAGAAAATCAACACTGATATAATACTATTATCTAATCAACTTATTCAGATTGCTGATTTCACTGATAATTTTTTACAGCAAAAGAAAACCCAGATGATGCATTGCGTTCAGTCGTCAAGTCTCTTTAGTCCCTTTCAAGCTGGAACAGTCTCCAGTTTGTCTTTGTCATGACCTTGACATTTTTGAAGACCCCAAGTCAGTTATTTTGTGGAGTATCTCTCAACTGGGGCTTGTTTATATATTTTTAAAAGTATAAAATATTCATTCTGGAAGAGTTGGAAAATTCTTGTTGCTCTAGAAACTCATAACGTCAAAATTTGTTGATTTATGTGAGCTCAAATATGTGAAACACTAAAGAGATTGAATCTCTGAATTTAAACATATGTTTCCCGAGCCATTTGCACATGTGCATACATTCTTCAGATTCTGTACACTTTGTTCTTAGATCAAAATAGTAAATGGCCAAAGTCACGAGCTGAAAAGTTTGTGACCCATTTATAAGGGAAAAGGTCTAAGTTCTCGATTTTAGTAAACAGTACTATAGATTGTTTTTTCTGTTTGGGCTATTTGTCTCACTTTATCTTAAGTAACAGATAGGAGTGAAAAGTCCAGGAGAGACCTAATAGATAACCGAACTAGTTTACTGGAAAAGTCCGGAAAGATGTGCCGTCAACTGAAAGCCCTTTTGAGGGACAGCTAGCCCTTTGCTAGCCAGGGAGTCTTCGTCTCTTTGCTTCAGGACCTCTCCCCTTCAGTCATGTCCTAGTTTTGGTGAGTCTAACATTCAGATCTGTTAATACACATCACGTTCTGCACACAATAGTGTGGGGTTATTTTTAAATCATCAAATCAAGTTTTGGAATATTTTCCCCTTTTGTTTCATCAGATTTATTGGGTGAGCCTGATTAATAGTATATGTAGGTCTCCAGTGGACAATTCTGTAACACATAATCTGTGTGTTGCGTCATGTGCTCAGCCCTAAAGTCCAGTCTCCCTCTGTCGCATTTGATCCTGTTTACCCTCTTCGACCTCACCCCTTCCCCCCCAGAAATTTGGTGAGGGCTTGAGAATCAACATTCTTTCTACTCTACTGCAATAAATAAACTGAAGCATAACAATTATTTCAATAATCATGTCTCTTCTTGAAAAAATATGCTTTTATTGTAGAGCTGAGGAGGGGGCTGCTTGGATGATACAAGTATTATTATTATTATATTCTTAGGACAATATATCAGCATAAAGCCCTTTCCCACTGAGATTAAAATTTACTTCCTAAATACAATAAATTGATTTCCTCCTTTCTTTTTTTGGAAAGCAAAGGAAATGATGATAAATAAATTTTAAAAACACAAATAGCGAGTGACGTTCAAGCCCCAGGGAACTGTTGACTTTGGTACAACTGTCAACTTGACACAAGGAGTCTTTCTGTCCTGGACCTTCCGCGGGCCTTGTGCCTCTACAACCGTCAGTTCCCTCTCCTCAAAGACTTCCTCTGTAACAGCGGTCAGCGTAGGAATTATTGAATAACTGTCTCGAAAAACAACTGTCGTCCTCTTTGCCATTATAAAATGTGACTGGGCACTGAAAATGCTGCATTTCTGATAAAAAAACAACCCATGGTACACACCTTTTTTAAAAAATCTCTTTGCAAGTGAAGCGATGAATGTTAGAATTCTCTTAATTGAGCTCAAACATCGCAGAGCTTCTCTTCCAGACAAATCAATGTAAAAAAAGAAACAAACCCTTTGTGCTCCTGTTAATTGCTACCACCTGCCTTCTAGGGGAGCATGAATTATTACTTTTTGGTGGTCTTAATATTTACCTGGTTCTGAGCATGTAGGCTAGTTTGCCCCTTCTCGCCAGCTAATGTCATCCAGAATTTTTCTGCCAAATCAACTCTGTTGGGCTCTCAACTTTCCCTTCACTCGCCTTACCTCTGTTGCTGATCTGTCAGGCCTAGGGACTCAGCTTTGTTGCACCAGCGCACATTTCAAAGACGTTTCAGAATTCGCACTTCAAAATTAAAGTATACATTTTCTTTTCAGTGACTGAGCCAGGAAACAGAATCACATGGGATAAGGAAGTGGTAAAGTAGAACAGAAAAAAACTACAACATAGACGCAAGCACTTCCCAGGGAATTGACTTTCTCAAACATGTGTTTCCCAGAGCTCACAAAACACTAATTTCTGTTGTTGGTATTGTTTCGTTGTTCTACTCTGCCACTTCCTTATCCCACATGATTCCATTTCACACCTCAGTCGCCATGTAAGAAAATGTGTATTTTAGGTTAGATTTTAACTTTAAGCACATTTTTGACGTGAGCCCCCAGTACCAAAAATGTTAGCACTGGGGGTATTAGCTGGAAGCTGGGTGCTAGGATCTGAGAGGCTCCTCACAATCAGAAGAACAAGGGTAAATACATCACCTGGAGACAGAGACTACAGCTCCCACCTCAAGCCATAGATCGTTTAACCAGAGTTGTGTAAGGTCCAGTGGAACTTCGGCTCCTGGGCTGCCCAATGTCAGACGTGGGAAGGTTCCACAGCTCAGAACACTGTACAATCGTAAGGTTGTTCTAATGGGGATGACATGTCCCCCTGCTGTGCTGATGGGTGGCTGTTTTCAAGTGATTCCGTAGGTTCCTGCCTGTTAGGGGCTTTCCCTTCCTGCCACCATCCTGAAGCTGATGGTGTTCACTCTCTATTTTGAGAGGAGCTTACTAAGGTCCTGGGATGAGGTTATGTAAGAGAATGGGTGGGGAAAATTCTAGCACCCTTATGACCGTCAGTCCAACCTAGAGAATATCCTCGCGATCAGCTGGCTACTGTCGGGGGAGCCTCGAACACAGGAGTGAAAGGGTGGGCTCAGTGCCCTTCTCAGACACTCCCCCAGCATGCTTGCTTTCCCTTCCTTTCTCCCATTTAAAACTGAAAGAGAACATTTTCTTATTTCTAAGAAGAGAAAAACCTACTTGGCAAATATGCATTTGAATCTTTCTCCTTGGATTTAGATTAGAAGATTTTCCTCTCCCGCCCCCATGGTTAAGTGCCTCAAGCTTATTCTTTTGGTTCTATTAAAGAAAAGAAAAATCAATGACATTTTTAAAGATGGTAAGGCAGACTTTACTCAGGACCACTGTGATAGATACAGGGACCATTACAGTAGGATTTTACAGTGGCAGGGAGAGACTGAGCTCAGCTCTAAATACAGCATGAGTAAGTGGGAGTTTATAACCTGGGAGCAGAGCAGGGGGTCAGTGGATGGAAGGTTACTAGGAGGGACCATCGGTGCTAAGGGGAGGTTCTGCTTACCAGGGGAGTCCAACTCGTGGCCCACGGGCCGTATGTGGACCAGGATGGCTATGAATGTGGCCCAACACAAAATCGTAAATTTGCTTAAAACCTTTTGTTTTGCTCATCGGCTCTCGTTAGTGTTTGTGTATTGAATGTGTGGCCTTAGACAACTGTTCTTCTTCCAGCATGGCCCAGAGACACCAAAAGGTTGGACATCCCTGGGACTGACCTGACAGGATTCTTGCTGAAGACAGAACAAGATGATCAGACATTCAGACATTACCAGGAAGATGGTATAGGATGAGGGACCTAATCGGATATCAAGGTGATAAGATATTGAAGCTGAGGTGTTCTGCCTAGACTGAGTGAGCAAGGCTGTTGCTTAAATTAGATTTTACAGGGAAATACACAGATGGGCCTAGGAGAAGGCTCAGGAGCCAGACTACCTTTTGGTCAAGCAGAGTCCTTGTCAGTTTGTAGCAAGAGGCTTTGACCATGAGCTGAAGAGAAAAGAAGGTCTGGGCACAACAGTGGACGATTTCAGTGCATTTGTGGTGGGAATGGAGAGAAGCAGGCAACAATAAATATTTCAAAATATTTTCCTTCAATATGTTCTGTAACCTCACTGAGCACACAATTCTTCCTTATCCCAACTTCTCACCAGTGCAAGTCTTGAATTCTAAAAGGTTAACTCTAACAAGTCTTAAGAACGTAATTTGAAGTATGGTAGATGACATTGGAAATATGAAGGCCTCAGGGAGCCTGGCAAATTCCTGCTGCAACACGTGGAAATTTTCATCAGACCTAAAACTCTTGTGTAGGTAGTTCAACAAACCCTAATGAAACCCCTAGAAAATGGTAAGCCCTTGGTAAAAATCTGTCTGTAGAATTTAGAGTCAAGCATGAGAAATAAATACGTGAAATGCTACAGGTACTAATAAAGTCTATACAAAGTAAAAAATAGTACTGAGCTGGGCCTGATTTATTCTCATGGAGAGAAGACAGTTTTAGGGCAGTCTTTCCAGAGGTGATAATATCTTCCTTGAGTTTTGAAGGATGAATAGGATTTTGACAGATGAACAAGAAAGAGGCAGATCCATCCAAGTGGAAGGAGCATGTACAAAGATACAAAGGCCCATCCCAGCCTTCTATCCTGACTCTCCTGTTGGCTACATATTGGATCTTTGAGGCCCAGAGTGATTTAGGGGAAGAAGTTTAGGAGCTTCTGGGGCTTTCTGCATCTGCTTTGTGGATCTAGGGCAGTCTGGAGATTTCGGGGTAAGAAGTGAATTCTAAATCCTCCAGAAAATTTCTGTGTAACCAAGTTTGGAGAGCAGTTGTTGGAATCCCGTCTCACTCCAGAAGGTCCACCATTGGTTTCTGAGGTTTCTATTCTTTGAATAACACTGGGTGCTGAGCCTTGCTGCTCCTTTCTCAGGGATGAGAAGCTAGGTAGCCCTTGGGCAGATGTCTAGTGATCAGAGTGGACCAAGCCTGAGATGTTGAAGGGACCAATCAGCATCTGTCCAGAACTAGAGGAATCCATGTTCTTGAGCTTCTGGAGAGAGAGGGAAGCATCAGCAGCCATGGTCTGTCAAATAGCACTCTGGAAATGAGCCTGGTCCATTGGGAAGGTTATCCAGTATTGCCAATGGCTTTCAGTGAAGTTCAGGATGAGCCCACTGAATACAGAGGCTGTTTCTTTTAAAGAACTCTTTGTGATCCTGTGTACTAGTACTTGGTGGACTGGTTGGTCTTACCTTGGCCAAGTGGTCATTAAATGTTGACTGAGAATTCAGAGTACCCCTCAAAATCTTGTTGCAAAGTTCCAGGTCACACAGTATACCTGTGCCAAGTGACAGCATAGCTGGGTGGACAATTGAGGTTAGGACATTCAGTTTACAAAAGAGTCTCTAGGACAGGAGCTTCATTCCTTCTAAAAATAGGTTTCTATTGTTAGCAGCCACATTATATTAGGTGGTCCTACACAGACTATGATTTGATTACCTTCTTTGGTGTTTTATTGAGCATTGACTTAAGGTATTTGTAAAATCTGCTCTTGTATATATTCTCATATTTTTCAAAGTCCCTTTTGCAAAGATCTGTACAATAAGTTCTCCTCAAAAATTATAAAGAGATACCAATAAGCTGATATTCTTTTTTTAATCAGTTAATGAGAAAACGGCGTAACCCAGGATGTTTTGCATTTTGCCTCAGTTACTATGACGCTCAGAGATAAATATGGTTCAGTCCTAACTTTATGTAGTCAACTCGTAGGTTGTTGAAACTGGCAAAACGTTTAACAACACCAATTTTCCCATGGGCCAACTGATATAAGCAAGAGTTAAGTTACTACAGCATCTTGTCAACATAATGAATGACATCGAACAAAACAACATTATTTGAGGACCTGTTGTTCTATTTTCATCAGTTCAGTCATGCTAGTTTATTCTGTTACTTCTCATGCTCTTTTATCACTTACAGAGTCCTCTCTTATTGTGTAGACATTTTTCATTACAAGTGGTTTCAAATCCATTTTTTTTGGAAGCAGTAGGGTGTAGAAAATAAATATGTGCAATGAAACCATAACATTTTATTAAACAGTATTGTCTTACTTTCTAATGAAACATACATGTGTAAACTCTATATTTAGTACAAGTGATGGTTCTGATTGTGGCTGTTATTCACTTGGAAGTCTTATTGACAGGAAAGTACTCTCATTCCTACTGGAGTGCCTATGTGGGCATTCCTCTGCTAAACCCGCCTAGATTAACTCGCTCATCTCCAGACACTCCTATCACTCTAAGCACCCCTAAGCACTCATGTATATGTGTCTGGGTAACCATAACTGTCATTAGTTATGTATTTCATAGAACATAGAAATTTAGAGCTGGAAGGAATGTAATCACCCAAATCCCATTTAGCTAAAACGATAGATGGGCATTTTGCAACCACTAAGAGATTACAACAGAAGTTAGCGCGTTGTAGGTTATTGCATGGGCTCTATGGGACTCTCTTCCAAATGTGAAGACTGGGCCTAAGAGACTCTGGGTGGTGTTTGCATTGTTCTTCCTTGAATGGCAAACAGAAACTTGGCTTTGGGACTTCCTTCTTGAAAATAAATTTTCATCTAGTTATTTGTTTCTGGTTTCTATTTATACATTACTATCTTCCTTGCTGAAAGGAGTAGTCCTCAAGGGCAGGGACCATATTTCAGTCGTCTGTCTGTCTCTGGCACCAGCTCAGGTCCTGGCACAAAACAAACACATAATAAAAATTGACTGAGTGAGTGAATGAATGAATGAATGAATGGCATACTCTTTCTTTCGTAGGGCTGTACATTCATTGAAGGAAGGTCTTACCCTGCCATTTCTTTTCCACCTTGTGAGATGAACTACCCACAGAGAACACAATGGACAGTGACGAACAAAAACAGAGGATACAGCCAAGACAGTGAGCAGAGCATTATCTTACGAGGTTGGCAAGTAACTTTAGTTGCAGCTGTCACTATCACTACCAATCTGATAGTTGCTCAGGCAGAGCCAAGGTCAGAGGGAAGAGCCAAACATGCAGTGATGAAGGAATCAGAAAGATGTTGTAAAGGATTTGCTGTCTGATGACAGAAATGAGGGAGCTGAAGAAGATGCCAAAATTATGAGTAGTTTTATGTTTCAGAGGGTGGTAATGTTGCATCTGGAGACTGGGGAGACTGTGAGGAAGAAAATTTGAAGGGGAAAAGAAAATCATTTCTGAGCCCTCCTGAGTTTTCAGGAGCTTGGTTTCCCTCCACTTCCCTAGGGTGTGGTCCAAGTCTGTGTGGTCCAAAATAGCTACCAGGGCTCCGGCTGTTGCAGTGAAGTCTGGCATCAGGATGGAGGAGAGGGGCAAGGAGGGGGCAGAAAAAGGCCATGAGTGAAGGCTAGATTGTAAAAAAGTTTCCTGGTCATCACACACTTGTTCTTAAATCTTATTGGCCAGAACTTTGTCATATGGCTGTATCTAGCTGCAAGGGAGTTTAGAAAATGCAATGTTAAAGTTAAATACATGCCCTAAATAAAACTGGGAGGCCTTTTACTATGGAAAAGGTAAGGCTGAGTACTCAGGGGCCACTAACAGTTGATGTCACACAAATCTAGACATGGAACTTGGTCTCAGGCTCCTAATCCAGTGCTCTATTAACTCTACTACACAACTGAAGGTGTGAACTCTGTATTGTGGAGGCAGAATGTGGAACTGAGAAATGCTCAAGACTTGGTGCTCAATGTCCTACATCATTTCTCTGACTCCCTGATTTTACATCTGTAAAATGGTTCGTTGGATAAAATGGTCCCTGAATTTCTATCAGCTAAAATACCTTACATGTTTTAAAAAACAATGGGAGCTATAACTGAGTGAGTGATTGACCACATCAAAGGAGTCTATGCAGTCTTCTCATGAATGGCCGTTCTCGTTTGACATCCATCATGGAGCCCCAGGATTAGGCTGAATTATAAACCCACCTCTTCTCTTCAGAGACAGTCTGCCCAAATGAAGGTTACAGTGGTTGCCTACTCAACAATGACTTCTTCACTTGTTTTCTTGTCAACAGGATCCCAATTTTATTTGAATGTTGGTCAGGAATACTGTGATAACTTGACTCCAAAGGTGGCTGCCTCAATTCCTTCCATCCCTGTGCATGCATGCTGCTCCCCCTGGCCCCCCCACTGACAAGTGGGTTCTCAAATCTGGGCTGGACTGGATTGACCCATAGAATACAGCAGAAGAATGTGATACAGTGAAATGTGGCTAGTTCTAGGCTTAGCTTTAAAGATGACTGGAAAACCCTAATACACCTTCCCATCATTTTCCTGAGCACTTTCAAATACGCACACACACACACACATACACTTTATTTTGTTTATTTGTTTGTCTTTAACTTAAATGGGATTCTATTGCTCTGCAATTTGATTTATTCACTCAATGTCTTCTTCCTACGACAGTAGCTACATTTTATCTGATATAATGCAGTAAACTGTTCAGCACTCTGCTTAGTAAAGTTAGCACTTGATAAATATTAATGCATCAGTACATGGAGCATGCAGGGCTATTATCAGAAAACAATTGTTGTCTTCTGACCATTTAAACTTTACTCAGTGGGGAATGCTTTTGCTTTACCCCAGCTCCTGGATGAAAGTCCCCAGGAGTCCCCCGCCTCTTCTGAGCATCTTTAGGTAACGCCAATTTCTAAAGTCACTTTAAGTTGTATATACAGTGTCAGTTCAGAACCACATGAGAAACAAAACTCTAAACTTGATTTATAATTAAATCTCAAACCTCTCCCCTCATTCAGCAAGGACCTGCTGTAGGTGGGAAGCCTCATTCTGGGGAAGGTGGGTTGAGTTCAAGTTCTTTCTCTACATCCTTTCTCCATCTTATCCTCGTACCACTCTTCTGGCCTCTCCCATGGCCTCTTCCACATCCAGGGTTGAAACAGGAAAATAAGTTGCTGTACGGAGGCAGGAAAGTTATTTCATGGTTGGATGATTTTGTGCTTTCTGAATCTGGCAGCTTTTAACAATGAACTCTTTCTTATGAATGTTTGCATGGTTTCTTTTGGGATATCCCTAGCCACTAGGGACTTCCCACCTGTATTTCTCTTGAAAAGAATGATGAACTGGCTTCCAACTGGCTGCTTTCCAATTATGCATTCCCTAGAAATACATTGCTGCCTCCAGCTTCTCTCTGCTGAGGTCTGTCCACTCTCTCAGTTGGCCCAATTGGACAGGCCCCAAGAAGACATCAAGCTGGTTGATTCTCCCCAACAACTCACATCTGGCCCCTGGAAATCACTCAAATCTTCTTGCTTCCATAGACTCTGACAGTGCAGGCCACCCCCAACACAGCCCCACCTTGCCTTCAATTCATTCGTCAGTAGTGGACAGCCTGTCTCTCCTTTTCTATTTCTTCCATGGGATCAGACATCAAGTTCACTGTATCCCGTGTCCTCTTAGCTCCAGGGTTTCTTTCTTTCTCTGAGCAGTGTCTCTGGAGCCTCTTCTTCTTAATTTGAGGTATATAGGGAGCATCCCAAACCCTTCCTACTTGGTGATACTCAGAGTACATCAATAGCTTTCAGCAGAGAAGCATTCCTGACATCCTCTTAATTTCCTATAAGTTGATATTAATATTTTTGTACCTTTGAATAATAGGGTGAGATGTTTAAGAGTTCAGTAGCAGGCCCTGGCTGGTGTGGCTCAGTGGATTGAGTGCCTGCCTCCAAACCAAAGGGCCACTGGTTGGATTCCCAGTCAGGACACGTGCCTGGGTTGCAGGCCAGGTCCCCAGTTAGAGGTGTGAGAGAGGCAATCAATCTGTGTTTCTCTCCCTCTCTTTCTCCCTCCCTTCCCCTCTTTCTATAAATAAGTAAATAAAATCCTTAAAAAACCTTTTTCAGTCATGATCTGTGTTTATACTGTGTCTTCTTGCCTCAGTGGAAACTTCCGGTTTAGCACCTTCTTACATCAGCTATTATTTTTATCATTGTTTTTGTCGTTAGCTACCATTAAAAAAATAATTTCATAGTGTTTCATAGTATGAATGTTATAATTTGTTTACATCATCTTCTGCTGACAGCCACCGAGGCAGTTTCCAATTTCTCCGTATTAAAAGTCACGCACACTTCTTTCGCCTGCGGCAGCCTGTGCACGCTCAGGCCTCGGGAGGGGCTTGTCTGCAGTGTCCTCCGCTGTGGCAAAAAGAAGTCTGGTGGGTCCCCCAGTGAGACCAGTAAAACTGCCAATGCCATCTCCCGTCAGCAGATTTGGAAGCTGATCAAAGATGGGCTGATGCCCCGGAAGCCTGTGACTACCTGTTCCCGGGCTCGGTGCCGCAAAAACACCTTGGACCGCAGGAAGGCAGGTGTCTGCGCAAGGTGCCGCCCCTGCGCCAAGGCCCTAGGAAGTGACCTGGGGGAGGAGGGTGAGAGTTCTCCGCCCGCTACTCAGAAGACACCGTGAATCGAAGACAGACCGTCGCACGGACCACAGCCTGAGCCTGAAGGGGAAGGGTAACATGTTCAAAAACAAGCGGATTCTCCTGGAACACGGCCACGAGCTGTAGGCGGACAAGGCTGGCGAGAAGCTTCTGGCTGAGCAGACTGGGGACCGCGGGTTGAAGACTGAGGATGCTCGCAGGCAGCTCCAGGCCAAGGAGGAGGCAAGGATCCAGAATCTGTCCAAAGAGGAAGGGACCAGGAAGTAAAGCTCCATCCACCTCTCTTACCTGTGCAAAGTGACTGAGGCAATTACATGGATCAATCATTGAATAATGTAGCCTCAATCTACCAAAAAAAAAAAAAAATGCGCAAAGAGATGTTCAAGGATCTTTATGGACAAGTTTAGAATTTCTGTAGAATAGATTGTTGCATCTTTTAAAATTGTATTTAAATTGGAGTTGCTGCTCAGTTTTTATTTCCATAACAGTGCTTTCTCACCTTCTCCCTAACATCAATATTTACATTTTACCAGTGTTTGGGGTAAAGTCTTTTTCCTGCTGTTTCAACTTAGAATTGCCTGATTAATAGAAAAGCTCGTCATCTTTACATATCTGTATTTGCCATTAGAATATCTTCTTCAATTAATTTCCTTTTTATAACCTTTGCACATTTTTTTCTATTGGCTAATTTGTCATTTTTCTTGTTGATTTACAGATGCTTTTAATATATTGTGGATGTTAATCTAGTCCATGATTTTCAAACTGCCATCCATGGATCCCTATGTTTCTGAGGACCTCTGTGAGGTGTATGTGGGTGTGATTTCTTGAAAATGAGAGGCAGAACAGAGAAGGTTCTGGTTCCCTCCTCCTCTACCTCACTTAGAGCCTTTATAAGACTGTGTTTTGGAAAAAAATGAAGAATGTTGCTAAAAATAAGTTTTTGAACCGGGTCATCTTTATGTATAACTGTCACTCTGAAATATTGTGATCGTTGATTCTGTAATTCAAAAATATAGTTGTAGTCTGTCAGGAACAGGAGACAGGAACAGGATTGCTAGATGATCACATTTTTCAGAGCTTTATGTGTTGAGTTTTTTACTTTTTGTGTTGAGTATCACTGAGCACCTCCCTTGTACCAGGCAGTACACAAAATGCTGATACAGTTGTATACAAGGTAGCCATGGTTCCTAACTCATTAGCTCACCAGCCTCTGGTTGGTTGAGAGAATCTAGTAAACAAATAATTGCAGTAAGACATACTGGGGATTATAAAAGTCATGTGGCATAGTATCCTAACCCAGGTGAAGGGAAAAGGGCTAGAGATTGGGGGTGGGTGGGCAGGACGGGACAATAAATAATGTAAGTAAATTTTAATTTTCTTGGATTATTGTCTTCTTTAATGGCCAAGTCTTCAAACAAGCAAATCTGGAGAGACTTTTATTTACTTTCTATATTACCAAAATTACAGTGAGTTGCCATTCCTCTGTATTTTCTTCTGACGTCCTTTCTCTCCATCTTTCTAAGGTGAAAGTAAACCTTTATTTGAGTAACTTACAAATTAAAATTATATGTCTAAGATGGAACATAGCTACATAGACAGTTTTCTAAACAACAATACAATGGAAATTTAAATGAAAAATGAGATTTTTGACCAACTTCCAATAACACAAAACACCACTTGACTTGAATTCAACCAAAACAATTGATCCAGAATTTACAATTATTGAGGGACGTCAAACAGAAGTTAACGTGCTGTAGGTTATTATGTAGGCTTTGCTGAGCTTTCTCCAAAATGAATAGACAGAGCCCAAGAGAATCAGGGGGTTTTCACATAGTTCTAACCTGGGCAGGGAAACTGAATTTAGCTACAGAATTTTGCTGTTGGAAATGTGTTTTCCGTGCAGGTTTGGATTACCCCCCAGCACCCTTCTGTCTTCCTCCTTCCTTCTGTCCACTGTCAAACATTTACAAGAGAATAATCTGCTCGCCCTGTTTGTATTGGGTTGGCCAAAAAGCCCCTTTAGGGAGTAAAAGACACATTTCATTTTCACCAGTAACTTCATTGATTTGGATATTTTGAGTATGTCAGCTGTCTCCCAAATGGTATAATGTTGGTTGTTCTCAACTGATGTCTCGATTTGATCACCATCAACTTCAGCTGGTCTACCTGACGGTGGAGCGTCGTCCACCGAGAAATCTCCAGCACGAAACCTCGCAAACCACTTTTGACACGTTTGGTCAGTTACAGCACCTTCTCCGTACACTGCACAAATCCTTTTTTTTTTTTTTTTGCATTTCAGTAGCGTTTTTACCTTTCTTGAAATAATAAAGCATAGTATGTCAAAAATGTCTCTTATTCTCTTCCATTTTAAGATTAAAATGGCTACGCAAAATTCACCAATTTTGATAAGGTTTTTAAAAAATGCACGCTGATGTGACAGCTGTCACAATACAATCTAACAGAGTTGTTTTGAATGAAGTTAAAGACAACTAAGTGCTACTCAAGCCATCTTAGGAAAAAAACCAAACGAACTTTTCGGGCAACCCAGGATTTTCTCATCACCGCTCACCACTTGCCTTTATTTGCAATCTTAGCTTTAGTGTGCATCTCGCTAAAGAAACTGCTTCTTGTTCACTGGCAACTCCCAGATATAGGGTCTGTGGCTCTATTCTCCTCAGCCTGGTGTCTCCTGCATTATCTGTTGCCCCTTTTCTCCTGTTTTCTCTGAGCTCACTTGAAAGTCCTTGTGCTGGTGATAATGCCCAATTTTCCTCCTTGTGTATCTCTTGCCCCTTCA
This sequence comes from Macrotus californicus, assembly GCA_007922815.1. Lineage (NCBI taxonomy): Eukaryota > Metazoa > Chordata > Mammalia > Chiroptera > Phyllostomidae > Macrotus > Macrotus californicus. The sequence continues at coordinate 2,443 of VMDR010008626.1, read as the reverse complement.
CTGACTCCTCCACCGCCCTCCCCTCTTTTCTGCCCCTACAGTGAGTGTATTCCTGTGACTGTCTCTGTTCCCGTTTCCCTCCCTTCTTACGGAGATGAGTCCCTTAGTTCCACATCCAGACATTTGGTGTTTGTTTGATGGTTTCACCTGGTTACCTCTTGCCCAGGTGTGTCCTGTTTCTACGAACAGTGCCAGTATTCTCTGGTTCCCCGGAGCTCAGCGTTATGGTTGACCCTGCCCTTTCTCTGGACCTCTTGAATATGGTAAATCGCTAACTCTTTTTTTTACGCTTCACATTTCTCTCTCATCTTTCTTCCTGTGTCTTTCCAATGGCTTGAGTGACCTTATCCCAGTTTGCTTAGGACAGTTGGGTTTACAGCCAGCACCCCATTCCATTAACACCGTCTTTCACTCACAAAAATGTTCCTATTCGGGCCATAAATTGGTCACCCTCCCACTTCTATAACATGAGTTCAGATCTTGAGTGGCTCTTGTAATACTTTCTAACTGGTCTTTCACTTCCAGTCTCTTCCTGAACGTATTCTACGGGAAAAGATTGATCTTTCAAAAATGGTTTTAAAAAAAAATTTACTTTTCTCCTTTAAAATCTTTGCCAACTCATCGCTGCCTTTGATCTGGAGTCAGATGTGCTACCTTGACCCCCCCAAGATCAGCCTCATTGCCTTTGAAATAAAGCAAATGCCCTGTGGTCTTTGTCCCCAAACTGTGTTTTCAGCCTTATTTCTTATTTCTTTCTGAAAGAAAAGAACAGGACCTCAAAGTGCGAGGCACGTGGGGGCCAGAGCTTCAGCGTGGTTGCCAGTGTGGGCCTGTGAGAGACATTGTAAGAACTGCCAGAATTAGGCATGACTCTTCCTTCTGGAATGGGCCCGACTTTTGTTTTTTCCATAACAATGAGACAGAAATTTCAGGACTCTAAGAGACCCCCTGCTCAGTTTTTATTGTCCCTTTATTCCCAGTACTAACACTGGGAAGGTGCTGTTTCTGAGGCCTCTGTCAAAGGTGGACTGCTTCCCTCGGAAACAGAGGCCCCCATGGGTGAAGAGATGCCCACAGAAGTCCTGCCTGCACCCACCGCCAAGGTTCCTGGGTGTGCCCGGGAAAGTGCTTCCAAGAATGGAGATATTCTGGCTTCTGGAGGCAGATAATGGGGTCTGAGGTGACATCCAACACAACATTTTTACCTCAGAGCAGATTGCCTTTTTAATTCTCGGATGGATACATGCCCCAGGAAGCAAGTATAATTTCAACACAAGGATGGACTTGGCTTTCCTTAAGCATTTTGGATACCTTTCCTTGCTGCTGTGCATGATTTTTCCATATCCTGAGTGGGGCTTTTGTGCATAGAAAAAACCCCCGCATTTATAATACTTGAGTTTTAAATGCATAATTTATAGAAATTTAAAAATTAAATGTTTTATTAAGTTTTTCATTTTGACTTATAAATCTTGTGTTCTATATAAAAATCTATTAAAATAAAAACAAATAACTCCACTTTTTTTAGATTAGTTCTTTAATTAACTCAAGTTGGAAAAACCAGATGTCCTCAAACAACCAGTCCTATTTACAAATCTAATTTAATTAAATTCCTTAAACATTTAAAAATGCACCAATATATTTAATAGATTTCAATTTCTTTTATAGAACTTTGAGTGCCTGACAGGGCAAGTCTACTACACAGGGCAAATCTTGTAAATCTCCTACATCGAGTTTGCAAATATATTACAGCAAATGATAAACAAGTTCTCTGAAATATTCCAACATTATTTACCAGGTTTTCAAAAAATTCTCTTAATTTTTTTAAAACAATTCTAAAATTTATTAGACATTTTAAGTTGGAATTACAAAACTTAACAACCTGTCACAATCCCTAATATGCTAAATTCTCCTAAAATTAAAATACTTTATTTAATATTAGGCACATACCAGTTCCCAATGATATAAAAACTTTTTCCTAAATTTAACACAAAACTATTAATACTATGGGTTTTATTTATTTTATTATATTATATTTTATTCTAGCCTTTCCCAATCTGGAAAACATACTTGTCCGGTAGAAGATTCACTCTACTGGGTGAGCTGAGGTTGGTTATGGGATTGAGCAGTCATGGCCAGAATGTGCTCAGAGATAGGAGATGGGGGTGGAGCTTGAGGGCTGTGTGCTTCTTTGATAATTCTGTGTCACCAACCAAAACCTTAGGTAGTCTTCCAAATTTCTATGCCAAGAGGAGAACTTAAAATCCATGCTTTGACCCAGTACTATTATCTGATGTGAGTCTTCACCTTTGTCCAAATTGTAATGAACTTCATTCAATTAATTTGTTTAAATCAGCATCATTTTCATCCAGGTTTTGAAATTATGTAGACAACACTATCTAATAGAAATATGACATGAGCCATACATTAAATAAAGTATTTTAAT
>VMDR010008625.1:0-36228 GCA_007922815.1 Macrotus californicus | reverse complement strand
AAAGAGAGGAGGAGAAACATCAGTGTGAGAGAGAAACATTGATAGATTGCCTCCTGCATGCACCTTGACCATGGACCAAACCTGCAACCTAGGTATGTGCCCTGACCAGGAATCGAACCGATGGCCTTCCACTTTACAGGATGACACCCAACCAACTGAGCCATGCCTGTCAGGGCTACAGGAGTTTTAACTGGGTAGGATTAGCTGAAGAGAAATAACTCTCTTTCCAATGCATGAAATAAGATACAGAAAGAATTTCATAAGTCAGATTTAAGATGAGAAATACAATAAACATACAAATTATTACTCAATGTAGGTAAAGAATTGGAAATAGCAACAAGATTAAGGAAAATGTAAAAGGGTCATATTTTATACAGAGCTGTTTTTTACTAGTTCTTCTAATGAATGTGAGAGTTGGCAATTACTTTGAAAGTTTGAATTTTTGTGGGTATGACAACTTCAAGTGTGGGAAGATTTATTCCAGTCAAAGAATTATCATAAGATATATTGCAACTTCACTAATGAGACAAAAAAGCTGGGTAGGTGTCCATTCTTGCAATGACTTAGCACCTCCTTCTTTTGTCAGATCTCAACTCATTTATCATCTTCCTCAGGGAGACCTTCAAACACCTTGATTACGTGTGATGGTCCAAACCCCACCCCATCCCAACCCACCAGTCTTATAATATTTCAAAGCACCATGCTTTTTTCCTTGTAGGAGTTAGCAAAGTTGAAATTTTACATTTATTTGTGCATTTCTTTGACAAATGTCTATCTTCCCACTAAAATGTAAGCCACCCAAGGACACAGATTGCGACTGGCTTTGCTCTCCACTGAGTCACCAACATCCAGTATAGTGCTTGGCATGCAGGAGGCACTCAATCACTACTTGTTTATTTACTGAATTATGAATGAATGACCAGATGAGGCTGCTGTGAAGCAACTCTGTCATATTTCAAAGTAGTTAATAGACTCTAGAAAATCCAGTTAGCTAACTTACAATAACACAGCCCTTTAGTAACAGCTGGATGGGACTCAATTTCTCGCCCTATTTTCTTTAAACAACGTGTCTTATCAAGAAAACTATAAACCAAACCATAATGGCTCAACTCAATACAATAAAAAGTATAAACAAACATACCAGTTTGTTTTCTAACAAACTTGCACTACCATCAGCAATATTCTGAGTGATTCTTTGCAAAGCAAAGTTAAACTTCATTCAACCAAATGAAAACAGTTCCTCAAAAAAATCAGTATCTATTTTTTAAAAGAGAGGAGAAAATGATTATATTTTATAAAGAAAGTATGCATCCGCTTAAATTGGATGTTAAAAGTAAATGCTTCCTAAAATTAGGTAGATAGATTAAACAAAAACAAGGGTTTTGATTTTCTTTTCTGTTCTCTAAATAATAACAGACAAATTTAGTTTGATCACTGATAGAGCATCTAACAGAAGAGAAAAATCAAGACCCAGAAAGGAGAACTAAATTACATGAAGCCAGTGTCAGAACATATATTATTAGTTTGCTAGTTTGCTTGGGCTGCCATAACAAACAGCACAGCCTGGGTGGGTTAAACAAAAATTTAAGTTCTCACAGTTACAGAAACTAGAAGTCCAAGATCTAAGTGTCAGCATGGTTTGTTTCTTCTGACTCTTTCTCTTTGGCTATCAGATGGCCATCTTCTCCTGGCATCTTTACATGGTCCTTCTTCCCTGTGTGCTTTCGTCAAGAGAAACTTGAAAATAACAAAAGTGACTCATCATGAACCAGGGAGTTTAAATAAGATTAACAGCTGACTCCTCAAATCTATGAAAGCCAGAAGGCGGTGGATAACATATTCAAACTCCTAAAAGAACAATAAAAAGACTTACAAGAAAATGCTATAAGAAATTGTTTGCCAAAAAATAATTAGATAACCTAGATTAAATGGACAAATTCCTAGAAAGACACAAGCCACTAAATCCTCACCATAACATTGAGGCCCTTCATGTTCTTGTCCTTAGCAAGCAGAAGCATCTATCATCATGACCATTTTGATTTACCATTTCTCAGTTTCTCTGACTTCCATTCACGTCTGGCATCAGGGAGTCCACAAGGTGCCAGTCCTTTAACTTGTTAATTATTCCCTTCTGTCTTTGAGGGCTCCATTTAATTGTTATTTCCACAAAGGGATGTTCTTAAGTTTCTTATAATAAATAACTGCTCATTAAGGCAATACTAACTACATTTCCAATGAAAATGTCTTTCATAATACTTTTCCCTCAAATACTTAGTAGGCTACTTGCTAAGCTATTAATCTACTTTCCATTCCGTTCCATGTTCCAGTGACCATGTCCAGAGTTCTTTCCTAGATGGAGTTCTCAAGCCTGATTTAGGTTTTTGCCTTTGAGTTCCCAGGGCAATCTCTCTCAAATTAATGGCAGGTATGTTGAGGCTAACTGGAATCAGAGACAGGGTGGGAAAGCCACATACCCTTAATCTGATCTTTACTCCAGAGCAATGTCTAAATTAGCCACTGTCACTCAAAACCTCTTAGATAACATCTATTGTGGTTGAGGCCTTGAATCACGCTGTTTTAGAAGATTCAAAATTTGAGACTCTCAATAATCCTTTATTGTCTGACAACTGTCTTCATTTTTCTACTAACATCTTGGTAAAAGATAGAAGTGAAAGACAATTTACATGATCATCCTGAATCTTTTCAACCACATCCCCTAAAAGATAGTTTCTCAACCTCAGCATCATTGACATTTTAGATCAGATACTTTCATTGCAAGGTCTACTCTATACATTATTATATGTTTAATAGCATCCCTGGCCTCTATCCACTATAAGCCTATAGCAACACACTCATTTCTAACTGTGACAAATAAAATGTCTCTAGACATTTCCAAATGTCCTCTGGGGTATAAAATCACCACCAATTGAGAATTGAAACTACAGGCTAAATAAACTCATCTTCTGCCTTGAAGTTATCATAAGCAACAATGTTACCAAATATTGTTCAATTTACAGAATGGGCCTCCATTTTTCCAACTTCCTACAGTTTCTTTGGTGCCTAAGAAATAACTGAGAGGTCAATATCACCTATTTTAAATATTTGTTATAGATAGCACCACAGTTCAAGTTTATGTGAAATCATAACTGCAGAATTAGTTTTTATATTAGTTATAGTAATTGTAACTTCAGAATAAACAAATACCGACATTACTGTGGTTAAATCCAATATAAATTAATTTCTCCCTTGTAACAGACCAATTCTGACATTTGGTGGGTGGCCTTCTCTGGGAGGTTCCAGAGACCCAAGCTGCTTCCAATGTGTGGTTCTGCCATTTTTAACACATAGTTTTGAGATTCACCATGTCCATGTGTTTCAAACCATAAGCAGAAAGAACACAGTGTGTCACATAAAGAGAGAATTTATGGGCTAGACTGCGATACAATAATAGGTGTAATTATCAGCTCTTAGTGTCTGCTACTTTTACTGATCCTTTCTCTCACTATACCTGCCCTTTTTATTCATGCCATTTATCACAATTTTAATAAGTAATCATTTGAGCCACTATTGGTTTATCGTCCATCTTGCCTCAAAGAGTGCACTCCATAAAGACTAGAACTACATCCATCTTGTTCAAGGTTGTATCTTCAGAACCTAGCAAAGTTTTAGCACTCAGTACTTTCTCAAAAGACTTGTTAAATAAATGAATAAAATAACAAATACATGGTAAATGTGGTCCTTGGTTTGGATACAGCTCAGTATATTTTTATAATAACAAGTGATTTCTTGCCAAGCCCAGATCCAGGTACTGGTCAACAAGAGATAATGACTGACTTTCCCAGCAGAACAGCAGATATCCTAATGAGGAAAAGTTAGGATGGGAATGCAAGCAAGCAAAAATCAGAATTCAAGGCCATAGCCTAGAGCTTTCTCTCCTGACTATAATCTCACACTTACCCTGCTTAATGAGAGCATTTCAGCTTTTTCTCTCTCCCTGTGGTGAGAGAAAAAAAGGGGTTGTGTAGTCTCCTGTGCCTAGCTTTCACCTACTGCATTGGTTCCTGAGGCTCCTTCTGTCTGCTTGTGATGGTTAATTTTATGTGTTAAATTGGCTGGGCCATAGTGCCCAGATATGTAATCAAACGTGATTCTGGATGCTTCTGTGGTGGTGATTTTATATTAGATTAACATTTAAATTAATGGTGGACAGACTGCCTTCCATAATGTAGGTGGGCCTTCTCCAACCAGTCAAACACCTGAATAAAACCAAAGACAACTTGTGAGCGAGAGGCAATTCTGCAGCAAACAACCTTCAGACTTGGACTGCAGCATTGGCTCTTGTCTGGGTCTCCAGTCTGCCATCCCAGCCTGCACATTTTGGACAGGCCAGCCTCTATAATCATGTGAGCCAATTCCTTTAAATCTCTGTCTCTCTTTCTGTAGAACACTAATACACTGCTCACATATATCTATCTATTCCAGACTTCACTCTAAATAACAATATTGCCCTTATACTTTACATGATTTCCTACTTTCAAAGAGTGTGCAGAGAGTTATATTCATGTCTGAAATGAAAAGAGGTCTTTGAATCTATAGGAATTAGATTTTTTAATTTAATTAATTAATTAATTAATTAATTAATATTATTTCCTTAGTTTTAAGCCCCTGGAGAGCAAATATCATATTATATCTATCTCTGCATTCCTAGCATCCAACCTGTAATGCATTTTTAAATGTGTTGAGTTAAATAAATATATGATTGAATGCTTCATCACAAATCCTGGTGTGAGCCCCAAACTGCCACTGTTATCTACTTTCCCACCTTTCTGAATACTTTCAGTATCTCGTACTCGGTAGTTGTAGAGAAGTCTTTGAATACGTACCCTTAGGAACAAACTCAGCCAGTCAAACACATAGGGCCTGAGCTTTTCTTGAACCCTGTAGTAACACTGTGGAGAGTCAAATGGTAAATATCATAGAGACTTTACCAGCAGGGGCTGATCTGAGTTTAAGTTCTAGCCCTGCCACTTATTAGCCATGTGACTTTTCAAGGCTTAGCTTCCTCATCTGTAAAATGGGGATAGTAATAATACCTACATCACAATGTTGTAATATGGATTAAATGAGATCAAGCATATTAAAGTGTCATCAAAATGCCTGGCCATAGCAAGAGTGCAATGAACTCTCACTATTAATAGCTTCCATGGTATCCCGGAAAGTTGCCAAGGTCAAAATCAGGACATTAGTCCAAACTGTGTTTAATCAAAAGATAAGCTAAGAATAAAAACTTCCCTGTAATGGTGAGTCAGAAGAAAGTTTGAGGAAGCTGAGGGATCTAAATACTGGGATCTGAGTGAAGCAGGCAAGTGGGAGATGGTCAAAGGAGTTCTGAAAATAGAGTTCTGATATTTATGTCTAGGTTGCCTTATTTGAACAAACCATTTTATCTAAAGAGACCAGAGTAGATGGACATCAGGCAGTGCCCTAACTACGTCCAACAGGTAACTGGAGTGGTTGTGGCCCAGAGAAATTATGTGTTAATGTCAATGCCAGAGCTGACACATCTCAGAAAAATGCTTCTTTCTGTCCATATGAGGGCCCAGTGTCTGATCAGACTGTTAATGATACAGCCTTCATTTCACCAATTCATTATTACACACCTGTATCAGTCAGGGACCCAGCAAGAAACAGTGACGTACTCAAATTGGAAAAATTGTGAACTTAATAAAAGGATTCTGGTCAGAGTTGTGGACAGCATATAGGAATGCCACACAGGACACTGCAATACCCCAGGACAAGTGACAGAGGCTCACCTTTAGCACCCCTAGGCCTGACAGGGCAAGATAAAGGAGTCATCAGGGAACCTGGGGAGACAGAAAGTGGGGTGGAGATGGACAACCCACAGAGCTATAGCCGTTAGGGGAACATTCAGCCCGAGGATGTGAAAGGAACCAGAGTGATAATACCCTGACCTCACTCTGCTCCCTCCTATTGGTCTTCTGCTAATGACCCAAGCAAACCCAACCAGAAGCCAAAGGACAAAGGAGTCCAAGGTCAGCTCTGGGGTTCCGAGCAGGGTAGGAAAGGGTAGAAAGCCAATCTGGAGAGGTCACCAACACCAAATATCCAGTACATGGCCCCCCCTTCTTAAACCTCACACACTGCCCCAGAGCGACTAACTCCATATGGTATGTCCAGGATAAAGCCAAGAGTTCATCTTCTTTAAAATCCTCATCGACTTCATAAAATCTGAACATACAACTCTCTCCAATCAGGGTGAAATCCTTCAGCATTTGGTACAGCATTATTGGGCTTTTCTTTTCCTGGCTATTTTCTTGTTTACTCATGGAAATAGAGCACCAGTGGGCCCATGTCTCCAGGCCTTAGGACAAACTCTGACATGTCAGAATTGGCTGGCCATGTCCATGCTAAGACCTCCATGCCGGGACCTCCATGACACAATAAAATAATGGTAACATGTACTTGGCACTAAACAGTGACTGATTACAATGGAATCCACCTTTGATGAGTTTTGATAGGGCCTCGGGTCAGGATTCTGAATGTCAATAGTCACGGCTCAAAACTTTATAAAATATAATTCTGCCTTTTTTAAGGGGTTGATTATTTACATCCTGGATAAATAGCATTTCACTACACATTTCATGTTAATAGCTCCTGAAGTTTTGTTTTTTGTTTTTTTTTTTTAAGTTATTTGATAGTTCTATAAACCAGCCTTGAAATTCCTAGTTCTCAATACTGGCCAGAACCCAAAACGGAAACTGAGAACAAAGAAAAGAAACCTTTCACAAGTCAGGATGTGGCAGCATCAGAAATCGTGAGAGGTTGGAAAACATTTTCAGATTGTTTTTACAACTCATGTTAGCCTAGTTCATTCATATCACCACCCAAATTTACCCTGACTGAGCTTTGAAGTTCACCTTCCCTAAGTGAATACAATTCCAAACTCCATGAACAATGCTAAATGTCCCCTCTTCCCACTATTAAACTAAATTGAAATGTTATACCATCTTGGAAATCCTAGTCAAGTCAGAAGACTCACCTTGAAGCCATTAATTACCATATAATACACAAATCAAAGAATAGAGTCACACTTATAGATAAATGTAAGAACTCACAAGGTGGCCTAACACTAAATTATTTTCTTGGAACCCTCATGGAGGCAGTGTCTTTCGGGTGACAAATCTGGTGGTAGACCAGGTGAAGGGGTTTTCAGTCACGTGCACTCCAGATGCCTCTATAGCTTCCACCAGGCTCCTGGGCCCCTTCATTCAGGCCCCCAATCACCCAATTCTCTCCTAATTTAAACATCCCAAGGCAGGAAGTCTTATTTGGCTGTAGAAGAAAGCTTAAATACTTACTATCTTCCTTCCCAGATAATATGCTAAAAAGTGTTCTGTGTTTTAACTCCAATATGCTTTAAGGAGAATCAGCCTTGATGAAAAGAGCCTGCCCCAGGAACCTGGGGGTTTACCTTCCTGTTTCGATCCTGCCCCTCCTCACAGCTATTGTGACCTTGGCATAAGCATTTTATCTCTCAGGGCCTCAGTTTCCTCTTTTGTAACATGAAAGTGTTGAATTTTGTCAGTGATGCCCATGCTATTTTTTAAGCTTCTATTCTAATGAAATCTTACATGGAAGCTCAATACATGAAGAGGTGGGGCTCAGGAGTCTTCATTTAAACAAGCAACTTAGGTGAATCTCATGAACACAAAAACTTGAGCACTGCGAGGCACATTGAAGAGTACCGGGCCAGGTATTTCAGAAGCCTTTTTCCACTCTAACAGGGTTGCGGTGGCTCTCAATATTAGGACTTACAAATCCTTTTGAAATCTAATGGAAGCCATGAATCCCTCTGAGAAAAGTGCAGGCACACACATGCACACACATACATGCACAGACACACACATGAAATTTTCATAGAATTCCAACAGGTTTAAATACTCAGCTATGTACCCTGCTGCTATCTACCCTTGGACACCCCTTGGTCTCAGAGTACAACCCCTACAGTATCAATGATCTAACAGGGATATTTCTGGGCCAGAGTGGTGATTCGTTAGAGAAGGAGCCCTTCTGGGATTAAATCAAACTCTCTTGGCTGCTGATATTGCCCTAATCCAAAGGCTGCCTCCAATTTACAACCTCTAACCCAATTTCCAACGTGTTCAAAGTATTTGAACACTTACTTCTTGTTTTTTTGTTGTTTGTTTGTTTTTCTTAATTACCAGGATGATGGGTCATCCTGAATTTCCCTCAAATACTTCACTACAGGTATGAGGATAAAATGACTGAACTCCAGCAAACAGTTGACCCATTCCCAAGATTCTTGCTGTAAGGACTGCTCAGTTCCCAACTGGTTTCTTTCTCATTGTATGGGTAGACATTCTTGCCCATGGAACAAGAGGCTCATGTCTTCCAACAGGAATGACGAGGCCACCTCATTGCTGGAAGCCCAGACATTCTTTACAGAGGATCAAGGAGAGAGCTTGGAACAGTTTTCAATCTGCCAAACAATAAAACCCTGTGGTGGCGCCAAGCGCCCTGCAAAAGGCTGCTCCATAAAGGTTCATGGACCATGACAAGGAGCACAGTGGTCCTTTCCCAAAAGTCTGCCTCCATTTCTCACAGTGCCACCCAGACATGCCAGGTGGAGTGGGAACTCCGGCATGCCACACAGGCAAGGTTCTGTGCCACCTACATGATTTCTTTGTGCTTTTTGTAAAACTTTCTCTTGCAATTTGGGTGATTTTGGCTTTAATTCTGCTCTTGGCCTGACAGCAAAAGCCCCTCTCCAAGCCAGCTTTCCCAGCTACATGCTCCCAGTCAAGAGGGAACCACTTTACTACATGAACATGAACTAATTTGTAGTTTGCTTTTCATCCCAGCGCTAATAGGACAGGAGGAATGTGTTTGTGTTTGCAAGTTTTCCATGTGGGTTAAGTCGTGATTGTTTGCTCAAGTCTGAAGTTTGGAAGAGAAAGAAAACACAAGGCCCATGTCTCATCTTGTCCTTTGGAAGTAGGCAGGAGAACCATTGTTCCCAGGGCAGCTGAAACTTGTGGGCTGAGAAACCACTGGAGTCTCTTCTCTGAGGTTTCTGAAAAATTCCCCCACAGACTTATCATTGTCAGCAACCGTGGCGGGATGTTTTGTTTTGCCTTTCATTCTTTATTTATTGCCAAAGCAAAAGGCAGTGACAGTTGAGAATGGAAAGAGTGGCAAGGAGGAGTGAAACATAAGAATAAAACATTGATGTGAACAAAAGAAATTGCTAAAAAGGGAAAGGAGTCCCTTCTCCTCCAAGTGCCTTTCATCATCCAGCAAGGCTGGACCAAAAGCCAAATTTTTGATATTTATAACAGTAAACAGATAAGAAGGGGCACATCCGGATCTCCAGTGTGGGTCCCCACCCCCTCCCACAAAGATATGTTGCCTTTTAACCTTTTGTAGATAAAATAAGACCCTGAATAAAGGGAAAAAATACATTTGAAGGTAAAAATTAGTATATATAACATTGAAGCAGAAGCTAGAAGATTGCTCACAATAGAATCCCATCTTTCAAAACCTCAAGAAAAAAAAATACCATTGGAGTGGTTTCCTTCATCTTTAGCTGAACCGTAGCCAGACTAAGGATGCTGCTATTGATCAGGGGCTTATTAGGGATTCTGAGTTTTTGATCTTAGTTTATTTGTTTAGTAGAATATATAGCATCTTTCATGTTTCTTCTTACCCGATAGTTTTCGTGACAGGTCAGCACCCTTTATTCTGAATGCTCAGATTTTTTTTCCCATTAGTAAAAAATGGCAATACAGAGGTGAAAACTCTCAATATTCCTTCATCACCAAAATGATGGATGGGATCCTAGGTTTTCAATGTGTTGTACATGAATCTTGGCAATCTTGCCCCTTGAACTTTATGTTTCAATAACTTCAGAAACTAATTTCTTCCAAATCAATGTGCTATGTTAGGCCTCTATAGGTTTTTCTATGGTATTCTACCTCCCTGGGTAACCCTCTCCCCTGACTCATTCTTTTCCCTTTACCTGCTCCTACTTATCTATCAAGACCTAACTCAGGTGTCATCATGACTAGGAAGTAATTCTTAACACCTCAAACTACTCCCTCATGTGGGATTAGGCACCTGGGCATCACATCCTCAGCAGAATTACCATATTTATTGAAATGATCTATTTTTGTATTTGTATCCTCTACTAAATCATGTGTTTCTCAGGAACAAACACGATGTCTTATTTATCTCAGTATCCCCACCTCTACGCAAGAAGTAGACACAACTGAATTTAATTAAAGAACGAAGGAGTAGTATGGAGTGGAGGGAAGGGTATTGAACCTAAGCTACAAAGACATGATAGGGAAGCCGGTGCTGCCACCTCAACTCACCAGCTGAAGATCACTTTATCGCTGACATCTTCAGTCTTCCCTAGTTGCCAGCACAGTTCCTTGATAAGTTTCATGGCACAGTCTGGGTAGCCTGGCTCTCATGCCAATGCCTACTGAATTTCAGTTCTGACAGTCTCCGCTGCAAGTCTTTCAATCTGAACCAATTTATTCTCCAGTCCCCCCGCCCCACACCTACCCACTAACAGCCAACAGCTGACATCTAGGAAAGCACTGACCCAGGATCTTGACCCAGGATCAGACAGAACCCACCCACTCCTGCCAGTCCATAATTCCTTCCACAACTATTCTAGGTGACTGTCTTAAATTTGAATTTCCTGTAACAGAAATGAATCTATATATAGTATTTTCATTGATTTGACTGAGTCTGATTCATTTCTCTTTTTTAAGATACCAACATACCGTCTAAAACAGCAGTCCCCAAGCTTTTAGGCACCAGGCACCAGTTTCATGGAAGACAACTTTTCCACAGACCAGGGTGGAGGGTGGGGGTGAGGCAGGAGACAGGGCTCAGGCAGTGATGCCATGGCATCACAGATGGGGAGGAGGGAGGTTGGGGACCCCTGGTCTAAAACATAGACCACACTTGATGAATAGAAATGAACTGCAACTACTATATTCTCTTCAAGTCTATGGCTAGATGTTTTGTAGCAGAGACTGACAACTGTCTACCAAAATGTGTGCTCCACCCTTCAAAATGTTAAGTTGTTGCTGGGAAAAGGCTTCTTAGCCAGGGACTACATTTCCCAGCACCCTTTTCACCTATTGTGGTCAGGTAACCAGCTTTTACCGATGAAAGTAGAAGAAACAAATGTCTTCTCTGATCCAAGATTTGGAAGTTTTTCCAATTCCTTCTGCTTTTTTATCCCTGCCTGTTCAATTCAGATTTGGACTTTAGAGCAAAGGCTGGTAAACTTTCTCTGTAAAGGGAGAGATAGCAAATATTTTACGTTTTGTTGCCATATGATCTCTGTTGCAATGACTCAACTTTACCTTATAGTGCATAAGCAAACATTCAAGGCTGTGTTCCAATAAAGTTTTATTGACAAAAAATAAGTGGAGGGCTTGTTTAGCCCACAGGACATAATTTGCCAACCCCGGCCTTAAAGGATAGTTTAGCATGAGATGCAAGATACCTGAGTCCCTGAATACTACATGGGGAAAAACCAGCAACACAGACAGGCTCACCAGTCTTGACTTATTACGTGAGGGTAATCGTTAACTTCTATTTTATTAGACCACTGAAATTTTAGAGGTCATTTATTAAATAACTTAGTATTGCTTTTACTAACATATGATCCTAGTAGAGAATAAAAGAATGGATAATGAAATATATAAAATTAAAAGAGCCACAAAAAGAGCTTACGATTTTAGATCAAAAAGATTTTATTCTGTTCAGCAGTTTCCTGATCCACTCTGGCTCCTAGAAGAATTTATTCTTTCTTGTGCTTTCCTTCCTACTCCCCTGGCTCCTATCTCGTACCTTATTAGATGGTCAAATAAAAAAGAGGTAAAACATGATATACACTACTCCATAGGCCCATTTCAATACTGTACTGGCCACACTTAACTCTGGACATACATATTATTTTTTAAAACTTAGTAGCAAGATGCTATAGATAACCTGCAAAAGGAAAATAGCCACTATGTGCCACCCACAAGTGCATTGCTGTTCTCTGTCCACAGCTGTTTGGTGATCTGTGGGAAAGTAAAGGGCCTCTCCCCTTCTTTTCCTGTTAACGTCCATCAGAGGGCCACAAATCAATGCAGCTTAACCCTAACATGTCCCAGGGTAAAGTAAAATTCTCATTTAACTCCTAGTTACAAAGCTATCTCAGTCTAGGCATCAAACATGCATCCAAAGCTTAGAAGGATATTTGGGAAAGGTGGAAAAATGGTGGGGAGCGGGGGATGGAGTGATTAACACTTTTGCCAGGAACAAGTTCAAGACACAGGCTCACTCTAAATTCATAACCGTTGCTGCCCAGAGACAGTTCACTTGTCTCTGTCCTTCTGCATGTGAGAGCTGTGCCCAGTGCCTCCCCCGGGGGCTGTGGCAGCCCCAGACATTATCTTTACACTGCACCATTCAAAGTAAGAGAGGGGCTCTATCCTTTCCCCAGTTGTACATGAAATAATCCCACATTTTGACTAAGCCGGTCAGGTAGATGCATGTGTTCATTGGCTTAGACCTGTAGTGATGGCCGGTCCTGACACAGTCGATGTTCCAAAAACGGAGAGGGAAAGCTGATTGGGTTTTTGTTAATAAGAGCTGATCCAATCTACTATTAGCCATGCAATGGAAGAGGGGTGGAGAGGCTTTGTCAGGGCAATGACTGTCCCCTTTCCTAGAGTCTCTCCAAGGACATGCTTCAGATCTTCATGCAGGTGGATTCTGTGCTACTGTGCCCCATCAACTTGCCAGACCCTGCTTTTCTGCCCTGAGTAAGACATCATCCCTGTCTCACTGCTAAAGGAACTGAGAATGAGAGCATTGAATCATGCTCCTAAGGCTGCAGTTAGTAAGTGGTACTGTAAGGGTACAGATACAAGTAAGGGTACCGATTCAATTCCATGTTCTTACGTCCCATCATGATGTCTCCCACATCAATACAAAGAATAGCCTAAGTTAGATGTTATCACCCCAGCCTGGTCTACCATGCTGGGAGAGGTCCCATCAGAACAGTGGGCTCTGCTTTCTTACATTTAACGTTTGCTGTAAGTACAGAAACTACAGCTTGAGTCTGGGAAAAAAATGTATTCTGGGTCCTTGTAATCATCTCCGTGTCTAAACACAATGTTTGCATTGCAGAGAAAGTGTGTGTACGCGTGTACGTGAAAGTGTGTTTGTGTGTATGCTCTACCCAGGGTTATTAAAATCATAAAATAAGTGGCCTACATGGGTTCTCTTTAATTGTGAGAAATCTCCACAAGCCTGTGGCACACGGCTAGCCTCTCTCCAGAAACTCTCCAGTGTGCCCTGGCGTCATAGAGCAGTGAAACCTGCCTGTCTTGTCATTTCCAAATTAGTGCCCAGGCACACACGCACATAACACACAGCTCTCAGAGAAGGTGCTGTCAAACTTTCTCCAGTGTGTCACTGCCTCATCCTCAACGTTCTGGACAGTTACAAGGTGTGTTTGGAGGATGTGGGTACTGCACAGGGCTACTCAGTTTGTCGCTCAGTTTGTTTGCTTAGCAGCCATGACTGTGGACAGGTTATTTACCTCTCCACACCTCCACTTCTCTTATCTGTGACATCAGAATGGTGATAAAAATACATACTCCATATGGTTGTCATGAACACCATGTCTGGGATATTGAAAACAGTCAAAATATATTCACTGATACTGCTATTATAATAAAGGTTAATATTTACTTGTATTGCCCTTATAACTATTAATTAGCATTAGCATTTTACTCAAAAGACCACATTTATTTTATTTCCTTGCTGTTGGATGGTCGTTGCATGTAATTTCCACCTGCTTAACAGACTGCCTTTGGGAATCTAAGCTTTAATTTCGATAAAGGTCTATTTTCCTCTTTCATATAAGAAGAAAATAAACAAACAGATACAAAACATATTTTTTAATATCTTGGCTATTTACCTTTTGATTTATGCTATCAGCACTGTGCTTAAAGTTTTTCTTCCATTTCTTTTCCTGTTAGCTAAAGTAGCAAATCTTCTTACAATTTCCTTTAGTAATTACTTTTGGTACTCACCAAGTCTAAGCAACTAAGACACAGGCCCTGTAAAGGAAATGTCATCTCAACACAGTCAATAGACCCAGGTTTCAACGGGCTTAACCTGAAGCTCTGGTCTGCCCAGCACTTCAGGGTTACATCCCAAGGGCCTCGAAGCTAATGAAACATGTTGCAAGCCTAATATCTACTTAAGCAAATTGAATGTGGCCATCCAGGAAAATTACTCCGTTGCCATAGTAACTGTTTTACTACTTAGGTCAAGAATAATAGAATTAAAAAAAAAAAACTGACAGCAAACTTTACAACCTAAAATAAAGTTGTGGGAGGTATGAGGTAGAGGCAAAGACAAATAAGGGATTTAGTTCCATATGGAAGAAAACACCTGACGTGCAATGAGCTCCCCATAATGTGCTCTCACTTAGCGTGCTTAGACATAAGGTTGGGGGTGTCTCAGCAGGAGATTCACAGAATGCACAACCTAGAAGAGCTCTTAGGAAATCTAATTTGAGCCCCTCGTTTTACAAATAACAAAACAGAAGCCCAGAAAGGTAAAAGAACTTATGCAAGTTAGGGCTCCCAGCTATTGGCCCGCACTGAAGCAGAAACAAGGTCTGCTTTCCTGACCAGCGTTCTCCTTGTCACCCTAATCCTGGAACTTAAGGGCATAAAGGAACCACCCAAAATATCTTCTGGAGTTGTTATTATTATCTTAATTTACTTTAAAAGTTATAAAGGATTGACTCAGTATAGAAGACGGTGACAAGTCAGTCTTAAGCTGGTTCCAGGACTAGCCAATTATTGAAAGGCTGGAAAGATCTCATTTATTGTACATCAGTTACACATTAACTCTGTATTAAGCACTATGCTGGCTCCCAGAGATGGAATGTGTGGTCACATTGGGTAGGCCATTCATGGTTCTTGTCAAAGTAGAACGCCTTTGTGTTACACTGAGAGCCAAGACTCTAGAAATCTCCATCTCCAAAGGACTTATTCTTCATTTTGCAAACCTTAGAACATACAGCAAAGTTACGGCACTAAGAAGCAATAGATGCGGCCCGCCTTTAACTCTCTGATGCTTTCAATACTGAGAAAGAGTGGGGATTGTGAAACAAGTGTAGGAGAGGTATTTCAATGTTATCATCAATGAAAAGGGGCATACTGGATGGTCACAAAGTACTCGTTCCTACCAGGAAGTCATGTAGCAATACACTAATCCCAGGAAAGATGCTTTATAAAATAAGATATAAATCAGGACCTCAGTTCAGGCTGTGCTTCAGTATTAAATGGGGAATGGGTTACAGTACAGAATATTAACAATAATAGCTACCATTCATTGACTGCTTATTTGCACCATTTAAATCATCATTTCATTTAACCTTTATGACCAGCTTGAAAAAATAGGTATTATTTATTAAATGAGGATTTTGGCAACCAAGTTTATAGAGCTAGTACGTGATGAGGTTGAAATTCTAAATCAAGATTGTTTAACTTCAAGGTCCATGATTATTCCATTATATCACGAGAAATATCAGAATAGAGACCCAGTGAGAATAGAGAACGAGCCAATATGGTGAGTAGAAACAATTACAAAATAGAAGCAATGGGGTCTCCCAATGAGACAGACCCTAGGTCACTTGGATGACAGAGGCAAGAGGAGAGCGCATGCTGAGATTAAACTCAGAGTGTTGGAGAGTACTTGGTTGCAGTAAGATCGAGTCTATGAGTGAGAAGGTCTTAAGTACAAGGAAGCAAGGCCAGGGCATCCACAAACTCACAGGGCAAGACAGTTCTACCATCTCGTGGTTTATACTCAGGAATTCACAAAGGATTAGGCACAGAGGTGTGCAGGGGATTTTCAAGGAAATGCTAAGGGCACACAAATACCCAAGCCACTGTCATTACTCAGTCATTCTCCTATTTGTAGGCCAAGAACCTAAACCAACTGACTGAAGGATCTATCCAGACAGCAACATTCAGTTCAAGTTGGCAAATACTGAACCGAGTACCCACCATGTACAAGCAACCACCTGTGATTTCCAGATGAAGAAGACATCCTAGCTGCCCTCCTGGAGTTTGCTATTCTGTAAGGAAATGACATAATGTACACAGGTGTGGGCACACACACACACACACACACACACACACACACACATAAGGGACAGAACAGTGACATCACAGGGAACTACAAAGAAAATATTCTCAGGGCTCAGGGGGACTGAAAACATCCTGTTAAGGGATTTGGGAAATGTCTTATAGTTTCATTTCTCTTTGTTGTTTTTATTTTTTAAGGAGGGTAATTGGCAGAGATAGCCAAAAAGAGCACTCTAGGTGAAGAAAGGCAGTAACAGAAGAAAGTAAGGCTTCTGTTTAGGGCTCAGTAAACTCTCTTGCCTTGAATGCTTTCTTAAGGAAGATGGTCTGGGATGGGTGGAGATATTTCCATGCTTCTCTTGATGATTTTCCAGCTTAAAAGTTTTGGTGGTGAATATGCTGGAAATGGCAAGACCCATCTGAGAAATAAATGAAATGATAGATCTTCCCCCAAGAAAACTATACCTAAATCCTCAGGTAAGAAATTAGATTTTTTAGATCTGACAATGAGGGGCATATTTTTACATAGCAACCACAAGATAAGATGAACTAAACTACCTCTTTTAGACATAGCATGAGCTCTCCAGTTTGCCACAGTCCTCCCCAAAATCATACTATATCCAAACTGCTTCACAAATTTGTATTAACTTCCAGGCCCCTAAACACATTTGAGATTGTGAACACTAATCTAGATACTATAAATGATCAAGTTAGTACAATGTAGTACTTAGAAGTACAAGCTATCTGGCCTAGCTGGCTTTAAATCTTTATCATCTACTGGCTAGATGAAGTAAGTTACTTAATTCCCAAGGTTCTAAATTTACTCATCAGTAAAGTGTTGATAATACCCATCTTACAAGATCTCTGAATAAGGATAGTTATGTTGTGCTTAGCACAATGCTCAGTATGCTGTGCCTTGGAAATCGTAGTTGAGGTATAGTAAATTAGTTTTCATTAATAACTGTTCCTCCCTGGAGGTGGATTATACTTCTACTGTCCCATTGGAATCAGGCTTGGTCATGTGACTGTTTGGGACCAATGAAATGTGAGTAGAGGTGAGGTGTGTCACTTCTTGTAGAGGCCAGTTTGTACTTTACCACTTTTGCTGTACCCCTGTCACTACTGATGCTCCAGACAGTGGCCCATCCAATGCCTGAGTCCTGGAATGAGTTTATGGACAATGTAAAAGAGAGCCCCTAGCTGACTCTTGACAGACACAGAGAGTGAGTGAGAAATAAACCATTTTTGCTTTAAGCCATTGACATTTCAGAGGTGTTTGTTACTGCAGCATAACAGAGCCCATCCTGACTGGTACTGTAGTGATAATTACTATTGTTATCACTTTCATTATAATTACAACTGTTATTAAAAGTGCTTGCCTTTCCCAAGTCTGCCTTGCTTTTATTCCTAGGGAATTTGGCAAAGAGGCTAGGAGGTGCAGCGTTTCTACTCTGTTCTTTGTGGTCCACTGCTCTTTTCTTCCTTATTCCACCGCCCACTCTGAGCTCACCTCACTAGCTCCTCACAGAACCTAACACTCCCAGTAACCACAAAGCTTTAGGGATGGGAAAAACAAGCCATTCCCCTTACACTAAGCTTCTCTCTCCCCTTTCAACATGAGAGGAACTTCAATTTTATTTATATTTCACAAAGATATGAAAAGAAAACACCAATTATTTCTACATTTAATTATATTTTTCTCCAAAATGCCTACCCTTTTGAGTAACTGGAGAAAAGTATCTTTAATTAAATTTAAGAAACAATCCAATCCAATGATGAGAAGCGGAATTGGCAAACGAGGCCCTGTAAGTCCACTGTCTTTTTGTATAAATAAAGTTTTGTTGGAACACACTCACACTCATTAATTTACAATTGTTTATGGCTGCTTTCATGCTACAAAGGTAGAATGAGTAGTTCCAATAGAGTACATGTAGCTCACAAAGTCATGTAGATACATTTGCTATCTAGGTCTTTGTAGGAAAAAGTTGCTAGTCACCAATAAAAACTTTCCCTTTAAGTAAATGATCAGTCCCTTTGGGATAAAAATCTTAGTTTTTCAGATTCTTCTCTCCCCTCTCATGTCCTCTCCAAAATGGTATCTGAGTTTCAAAGGGTATGTGGTGTCTGTGACTTCATAAAAACAGGAGAAGGGGAGAAACCAGGTCTTCAAGTGTACACGGGACCATCTGGATTCTTGCTCATGTCTACTGTACAGTGGATTTCTCTGTGGACTAATGACCTCTGACATGAGACTGGTCCTATTCCTGAGTGTCCTGTTGAAATTTGGTGTCAAAGTTTAAAAGTGGTGAAACTCATGGTCGATTCTCCTTTTGCCTGGTCAGGGTGTGGTATCTTCCCTGCTGACTGACTACAGATGATCTGGCACACTCCATTGAGGGCCAGCTGTAACTCCCACACAGTCTTCAACTACAGAACCAGTTTTTCTTTATTCCAGGAATCCCTTCTGGCAGACTCCCCAGACAAAATCTCAAGTAACCTCCACAACGTATCTCAAAGGCATGTGGGAAATTCTGGGTCCCACTGAAGCTCATAGGCAATAAGGGTGGTTTGAGAGGGCTACCCTCTGGCTTTCCCTCTGCTTAACCATACCATAAGGCCTGGGTTCAAGCTGAGTACATGACCTCTGAGAAAATCACCTTCCAGCAACCTAAGAAGAAAAAGGAGCAGAAATCTCTCAGCATTTCCTCCTACCCTTCCAACATCCTTTCTTGCTCTGGTATTTCATTCTAAAGGAGGGAGTGTGGGACACATGGCTGACCATCTGCTGCTTCTACTTCTGTCTCCCCTCATGCTCCCCAAGCCCCTCTAGATGATATGAGTCGTTCTACCTTGTTCTTCCTGCATATTCAGGATGCCTATAAAACTACAATCAAGCCTACCAATCTAAGCTCTTACTTACTAAAAAGTAAAATGGGGGACATGTGAGAATGAAATACATTTAGTATACAGGGTGGGGAAAAGTAGGCTTACAGTGATAAGTATACAGAATATGAACTTTATTCTTACATTATTATTTATGAATTATTGTATTATTTTCTATGTGAACTGTAAACCCACTTTTGCCCCACCCTATATTAATTTCTTTATGCAAACTCCAGCATGAAGACTATCATATTGTTGAAGTTTGAAAGGCCCTAACCGGAATCTCACAGGCTGAATATTATCTTTCTTTCCATTCTTCCTGAAATATGTAATAGATATAGCTCTTGGGCTTACTGGGGAGAAAGTCATGTACACGGAAAAGCAAAAGAGAAGAGCACACTAAAAGCATTAAAAAAATAATGCTCACATTACATATGCACAGGATCAAATCCATTTGAAAGGACCAGACATCCATGAAAAATACATAAGAAATTAAATATGGAAACCCTGCTACCAATGCCTTCAAGCCTTATCTTAGTCAAAGTTGTTGGATCCACCCCAACCCCCCAGATGTGGAGTAGGTATTTTACAAAGTGAGAATGTCATTCAAGTAAATGGACACTGCTTAGTCCACACTCCCCACTTTATGAAATGAAGTGGTTGACTTGGAAGCTGACAGAAGTCACTCTTGACTCTGAAAGTAATTTCAGAATGAGGCAATGTAGAGCAATAGTAAGACGACAGTATCAGGGTCTTAGCATCCTGTCTCTACCACTTGGTAGCTGTGTGTCACCATCCACAGCTGCTCCCTGAGAAGACTAGCGTCATCGAAGAATAAAGAGAACTAAAGGGAAAATATGTCTATTTTTTTACATTTTGCTAAAACATTCCTAATATTTCCTTAGGTTAGAAATAACACCATTTCCACTGTTAGTTCTAAAGACATTTCTATTTTTTAGGAGAAAGAGAGGATGAAAGTTCCATATCTAGAAGTTATGATGGCAATTACCATGTGACTGTGTGTGTGTGTGTGTGTGTGTGTGTGTTCACTATATGTCTGAAGCACGCCTCAAGGGCTATTATTACCCTTTGTGACCTTGAGGGCAGACTTTCCCACATTATCCAGCAGTAAAGGAAAACAACAGGTGAGAGGGTACATCAGTTATATTAGAGAAGGGTCTAAGGTCAGGGCAGAAATAAACAGACTCGCACAGAACAAGTAAGAATCCAGAGCAAGGGAGAAGGCCAGAGCTCCTAAGAGGGGTGGAATAACCTATCCCATATCGCATTGACTACTCATACCAGCCTGTGAGACAGGAAAGGGCAAGTGAAATCACTCTCCCTTGGTCACATGGCAGAGTCCAGTTGCAAAACCAAACAGACTCTGTACACTCTACCACCCTGCATACTCCCTCTACCTCCGGGAATATGGAACATAAAATCATAATATAAGGAATAAGAAAGAGCAAGGATCAGAAAATGGTGAGGAACAGAGTAAGAAGATGGTTAAGGTAAGACAGTGAAGAATGTAGGCCATGCATAATACCTGGTACCTATGAGTGTTCTTGGTTCGTGGGGACTCTGGATCTATCATGAAGGATCTGAAATGCATCAATGATGGGACATTAGGTATTTCATCGACCATCAGTCCAAGAAATATTGCTTTAAATGAAAAGGCATTGGGAAGTAGGTGGTACTTACATAAACAGATGAAACTCTAAAATAATGGAGATACCTGGGCCAGTGGGGAAATTTTAGTGAGATCAATACAAGAGAAAAAGACAAAGTCAAGAAGGATATCCGCGGGATTTGAGGAATTGTCACTTCTTTGATAATTGCTGATACAGTTACTCAATTTTTCTGGATGTATACATAATTCAACAAATATTATTGAGTATTTCTGTTAGATCCAATAGTATAAGAATTTAGAAAAAATTAAGAAATAGTTTAACCTTTATTTGAAGGGCTTATAATCTAGTGAGATGCATATATCCATAGGGAAATCATCTGAATTCATTTTTCTTTAAAAAGGGGACATGTGGAAGGACATTCAAAGTGTGTAGAATATCACTCTCTCTTTTTTATTGGCACTGATTGAAATTAAGCTCCTCTCACTCCAACATGCACCCTTATATTGCAGTTTCCATGGGGACTGAGAAATTATGTTGTGTGACAACGTGTCATTATATTTAAAAATCTTAGTGCATGAAGCAAACACTAATATTTGCATCCACTAGAACCACCAAGAGGTTTCTGAGGGGTAGAAAGCTAAAGAAAAGCAAGTAGCATTTTACTCCACTTCGCTGCGATTTGTCCTTTCCTTGAACTCTAAAACACAATTTAGCTCTTTATCATAGTGCCTGCTCACTGTTGCCCAGTTGTTAACTGGGTGCCCTTTATCCACAAACTAGGTTAGAAAACCCTGAAGAGCAGAGACTGAGTCCTCAGCTCCCCCTCAATGCCCATCTCAGCCTCACATGCAGAAGCAGTGCCTGCTCCTGGCTGCTTTGAACTGGCAACTGGGGAAGCCAAGAGAGGGAAGGGGGAGGTGCAAACGTATTTGACGAGGCAAGATTTAGAATGGGCCTTGCAGTTTTAATGATACACCCTCAAATTTTGGAAAGACCTGAATTTTCAGGGAGAGGTACACAGATTGCACAAATGGGACACAAGGTTACTGGCACACCAAGAGTATATTGGTTTTCCCTTAGTACTGTTTCACTGTAGAAACTATTAGCCCAAGGAGAACACAAACCAAGAAGTTGAAGTGTTCACTAAAGGTTTGCTCAGCCCTACAGGTGTCTAGCAGGGCATTGATCGTGTGCTCATAAAGATCTCTGGTGGCCACAAAGGACAGCAAAAGCCACAAGCCCTATCCTAAGGAAACCTGTAGATTCAGGGGTGGATCAAATGGCCCCTGGGATATTCACCTGTGTCTCCCTGTCTTTCACTCACTCGTTCATCCCTGAGTTTTATAGCATATCATTGAGAGTTGGCTTTGTGCCAGGATCAAACATTATGCCATGTTACTAAATAACATTAATAAAAAGTTTGGAGTCCCCCATGCATTCAAGGGCCAATGTCTGAGGAATCTGGTGAGCCATAGGAAAGAAGGGCAGGTCCAAAGGGGACACAGTATTGCCTTATTTGGGCTCATTTCTCAACAAGGAATTTTTCCATGCCTACACGTATTTTTCCTTTTTATTGAGATTTCCAGCATGATTTCTTGTTTAGGCCTGGATCGTGCCTGAGTTTCTCTCTAACTAAAGACAGCAGAGATTCTGGTTTGAGAGCTGCACTTGGCTTTCAGAAAGATGGCTTGTTTGGGTATAAATGTGATACCCAAACAGAAAAGCTATGAATCTCTTAGCTTTTCTCCCAACCTCTTTTTTTTTTCCCAAGGGATTTGTGTGGAAATTATCTGAAAACCTTGAGTTTTTAATGAATAACTGGAACACATAAGCAAACATAAGCCTTCAGACTCCAACTTGGCAACAGAAGGTTTATTACAATTCCTCACAATTGGTTGGGATAAGCCAGAAGTGATGTGGACGGGGGGCTGAAATGGTGGTGAGCAGGCTCCTTACTGGCACCTACATGATGAGGGACGAGCTCACGAATTAGAGGGACCAGATGGACTTTAGTGACTGAAGATTCAAAGCCGGTCTTTTATGCCTTGTTATCATCCTCCCACCCATGCTCTAGCCCTTCTACATGCCCAAGACAGTCTCAGAGACCTTTCATGAGCTGTTGTCTCCTTTGTATCAGTCCTTTCTTCTTCCTGAGCCGATATCTCCCTCAGAGCCTTAACACAAGTTATCAGACTGCTTCACCAAAAATTTTACTTGGTTCTCTCTGTGGTTTCTCTCTAGGATATTCAAGAGAGTGGGACCATGTTGTGTTCACTCTGAATCTCTGTAAGTCAGCACAGTGACCAACACCTAATAGCTTCGTAAGCTATATTTAATAAATAAATGAACTTATAATAATAATTGATATTTGTTCAGCATATATACTATGTATGTTCCAGTTATTGTGATTAGTGTTTTATACCCATTAATTCATGAATCATTACAAAACTCTATGAAGTGGGAACTGTTAATCTTATTCATCTCAGTACCTTCTTTGCGCCTCAGTTTCCTCTTTGTAAAGAGGGGTAACAATAGGACCTATAGACACTATACAAGTGGGGCCCAGAGAAGTACAGAATACAGCCAGGGACTGAAACTGAATCTGAACTTAGGCCATTTGACTCCAGAGAATAAGTTCCTACCTACCATGTGACATTGAACGAATGAAAATTTTCAGGCCCACTTTGAAATCCAGGTACCTTTTTACAAAATAAGTCCAGAGTGATATAGTTAACATTGTCAGTGACTAATGTGATGACATTTTCAACACTAATTTGACATCTGGAATAGAATTGTATAAGCAAACGAAAGGTTGGAAAACATATTGTCCAGGAGTTTTCAAACTTTCTTAGCAGAGGAACCTTTCCCAGGCTAAACCTTTGGCAGAAGCACAGGAGTCAAAACAAACAGCGGTGAAGAGGTAAAGTGGGCTGAAGGTGGGGAGATTGAGACTCTATTTCAAGGCCTACTTCCTCTCAGCCATGAGGGCCCCTGATGTTTCTCAGTGAGCATGTAGAAGAAATCAGTTTGTATATTACGGCTCTAACCCAGATCCCTTCAATTAAAAGATGAGGAATCTAAGATCCTGAGACACTAAATCATTTGTCCGAGGACACACAGCTGGCAAGTGACAGAAACTAGGTCTTCTGGCTCCCAGATCAATGTTCTTTCCCCTCTATCATGCAGGCAGAGTTGATTCCCAGCCCTAGTTTCATGTTACCTGAGGCTGTCCTAGGTATCTCCAATTGCAAAGAATATAGCAAAATTCTCAAAAAAAAAAAAAAGGTGAGCATTTACTTTAAAAAATCTGTAACACCATATTTTTGGTGCTAATCAGAGAATGGTACAAATTTCACAGAATCAAGCAATAATAAGATAATGTCAAAGCTAAGATACAGTGAATCAAAAAAGGTTAAAGTCCACAGTAATATTCAACCATGCAAACTACACTCACACATGCAGACTCTGACCTTGAACAACTAATCCTTAGCAAATTCACAACCCATTAGTTTTACGCCATTGTTATTTGGTAGGAGCAGCAAGTGAGTCGATGTTTTTCAAAACAAGGTAATAAAAGCCCAGCATTTACTGTGTTAACATAGGCTTCTCTCTGCCCAGAATTTTCAGAATTTTAATAATAACCGACGTCAATGTTTAATTTAAAGCTAGAGCACATTGGTTAAAAAACTGCTAAAAATAATCTGCTTCATATTGACGGCTTTGGCTTTGTTGACTCATAAAATGTCAGGGTTGGAGAAAAATAACTAACGGAAGCTTCAGCTGTGATTGTACCTTTAATTATTGATGCTCCATTCTTAGTCTTCAGGCCGAACAAGTAAGATGCGACGTGACAGAAAAGAGGCCATATGATGAACTAAGTTTGAGAGGCTCACTCTTGTGTCCACAAGACTCCTAAACTTAGCACCTTTCAGTAACAGCTGTGCTGTCCAAATATTGACTGATTTCATTGTATTCCTTCATATCGGTGGGTAAAAGAAGAGGGAGAGCAGATCCGGGAAGGAGAGAACTAGGAGACGCCTGTGTGCCCAGCACAGCCAAACTGAACATCTGTGCCCGAGAATCTCCAAGAATGGTTTCCAAATGTTGTCCTCTCATCTACAACGAAGACTCCAGGGTCGATCACCCAGGAGGTGCTGGATCCCTCACTGTTGAGATGAAACAGTTAACGGGATTAAGAATCAGCACGGCTGAGTTCTAGGTTTGCCTTATACCAACTACACATACTTGAGCTATTCATTCTCATAGGGTCCTACCTCCTGTGTGCCTGGTGTACCTAAAAGTCCTTATTGACCTTCAGCTACCATTGACAGAGGCCAGGCACTCTGCTAGGTGCTTTATATACATTAAATTCTTCCATTCTATACTCACATAAGGGACTAACATTTTTAGCTTTGTCCCCATATAATGCCAGTCAACTCCAGGAACCCTGTACTTGTACTCATGAAGTGAAAAGCCGGAATTGATTTCTGAAAATCACAAATGCAGCCATGACATAGGCTTTCCAGGAGGTATCAACGTGCAGGTGAATCACGAATTGCTCATGACAATGGGAATAAATCAGCATTCAAGGTTGCTTTTTTTTTTTTTGTCTCCAGTTCCCTTTTATAAAATTTACCAAATTCTGACATTTTCACACAGCAAGAGAACAAAGTCAAAGGAAACCTACGCACTCACTACCCCCCACAGGATCCGATTCAATGATTTGCAGCTTTGAGTTACAGCAGGCAGACAGAGCCTGTGGACATTTCTAGAGCAGTCAGAGAAGATGTGCCTCTCAACTCTGCTGGCCTAACAACCCAGGCCCAGACCCACCACGGGGAGGGAAGGCATCACCAGCTGCTTCATTGTGCTTCTTGAAAGTACAGAATAGAGAGGCTGGCCCTGAATAACAGAACATAGAGCAGCCCCAGAAATATTTTCAAGTAACACCAATTTCAGTGTCAGCTTCACATGGACTTGCTTCTCCAATGCAGGAAGAGTTTGTCCTGAACCAGGCATACTCTTGGGCTCAGACAGAGTTGTTCCATTCATCACCTAACCGATCAGCTTTTCCTGAGGGCTGCCGTATGCCAGCCTTCCTTCCATGTGCCTATCCCTAAACAATAAAATGGGCAAAGAGGGGACGTATGAGTAGTTAATAGTGGCACTAGGTACAAAACGCTACGTGAAAACAGAAGAAAGGAAACTAAGCAGATTATGGGGGAAGGAAGTGCAGAGGAGTTTCCCAGATAGGGTTGCCAGATTTAGAAAATAAAAGTAGAAGGTGCCCAGTTAAATTTGAATTTCAAATATACAACAAATACTTCTTTCAGTTTAAGTATTTGAAGCCAATATGAGACACATTTATACTTTAAAAAGCATTTGTTGTGTATCTGAAACAAATTTAACTGGTGTCCTATATTATATTTAGCAACTTTCTTCCTCAAGGAGGTTGCCTGGCTGAGTCTTCCTTCGGGAAAAGGTTGGAGATGTTTCACGCATGGGCTTGCTTTATTAAAGACCAGGTAGAGGTGCCTTCTGACTTTACTTAGGAATAAGCTGTCAAACTCCATCCCTCCATCCTTGCAACTGGTGGTGCCATTTAACCTTGATCTTCAGGCTCAAACCCACTGAGGCTTTGGTCCTATCCCTCCTTATCAGAAGAGTCAATAGCCCAGGTGACTTACATCACTGACCTTGCTATTGGCCCTGCCCAGCCCATGCACCTGTCATGTCCAAAATAAGATTTGTAAGCTATAAGAATGGGTGAGGATCCTAGTTATTACCTGGTTTTCTTTCATTTTTGTGCCTAAGCACCTATCTTGTTTTCTGGGTTTATTAAGGGGATTCTTGCTAGAATCTAGCACTAACAGATACTCGATGAAGATGAAATATCAGTTCAGCAACATGAAGAAATGGCCCAGAGGGTAAAAGCCAAGCCCCAACTTTTCATTCTTACATAAGTTTTCCAACCATCTGGCCCTTTGTTCACACACCTGTAAATTGATGGATCAGACTCTGTAGCCCCCTTTTCAACCAGTCCGAGCTGTTTGCTTGTGTGTACATCCAGGGCCAGACCTATGTCTTTAACAATCCACAAAGCTGTTCAATTTCCCTTTTCAAGTGAAAATTTTTTAATGTGTAAAAGATTTAATGTGTAACGATAATATTGAGCAATAACTCATTGAGAAATTACTTTTGCTAAACTTAGATCATGTTTTAATTTCATAATTCAACACAAATCCCTCTGAATTTTTGGTCTTGGGACCAGTTTCAAACCATTGGAGCTTCTATATCTTGATAAAATGCCCTCAATAATAAGCCAAGCCTTCTGACAAAAACCGTCTATTTATGCATATAACCTTGGCCATGAATGCTGCCTTTTTAGCCTAGCTATTTTAAAAGGCAAACATTTTTTTCTCTAACAAATAAGAACTATTTTTTTTTCTCCTACCGTTTTCTCTTTTTGCATGTTAGAATTAATGGCAAATTATGGCTGAATTTTCCTCTAAAAATTTATTCAATTAAATTAGTGGTACTCGACCTTGACTGAACATTAAGAAACATCTGGGGAGCTTTTAAAATGACTAAGGTCAGGGTCTTATCTTAGCTAAATTACATGAAAATCCTGTGGGGAGGAGCCCCTGACTTGCCAGAGATTCTGATGTGCAGCCAGGATTGAGAACTACTGAATTAAGACACCACAACTGTTTCCATGGCATCAGATCTTTGTTGTCCTTGTGAGACATGCGAGGCCAACAGTAGGTCATCTGGTCTAAGGAACACGGGGGAGATATGGATGTAGGAGGAGATTAATGAAGAGATGACTCTGAGGGTCCCAGGCCACAGAGGATATTTGGCCATGATGATCGCTGGGTGGAGATGAATGTTCACCCAGAGGCCTCTTAGGGTTGAGGTAGTGTATAATTTAAAACCACCTCAATCTGCAATGCCACAGACCAGATCATGGATCCCTTTCAAAAACCTCTCTCACAGCCCCTACACCTCAACCACTGAAGGAAGTACAGTTCTTCCAGAAAACTGATCTGCTTCCTTGATCCTTATCCACTGCTAGCTTCTCCTCTTCCTCTCCCACCACTATCGTGAGCACTGAGGCTAGTGTTTCTAAATGGGGACAGACCATGAGGAAGGAAAGGGCAGGAGCAAGGCCAGCCGTACATGTAAACTGAAGTTTTCTTTCTTCTTCAAATCTAAATCTGGGCATTCAGAGAGTTAACATGTACTGGGCACTTACAATGTCCCAGCTTGATTTCTCTTTATTTTCTCATCTTCATCTAATGCTGACCACAGTCCTCTACGGAGTGACCAATACTATCCTTACATTGTAGTTGAGTAACCTCAGGCTTAGAGAGGGGTAATAACATGTCCAAGATCACACACCTAGTAATCAGCAGAGCTAACGTGCCCCTCAATTGCTACTCTCTCCACGGTCAGTGTCCCAACCATGGGTGGAAAATTATCTTTCCCTGAGCTTCCACAACACTCAGGTTCCCTTTCTAAGTGCATTTCTTATTCTGCTTCATGTTGTGACAATTTCTGAAACCCCTCCTATACCTCCTTCCTCCCTGAAGGCACTGACTACTGTACCCTGTTTACTGGTGTGCCCCATTGTGACAGCCCGATATTTGGTATGGGACACTTCCAATCAATAACACATGAAAGCAGAATGAATTTGGGAGTAAAGGAGTGAATGCTTCAAGAGCTGACAACTTTGTTTGACAACTTATGCTCTGAAATACCAAGGAAGCTTTTGAATAAAGGATTTGCGATCTGGAAACCCTTGTTTTAAGGTCACACGTTCAATTAATCAAAGATATCCGCTCTGTAGGAAGGAGCTGAGGCACCAGCTAAGCGGCCTGTGCTAGGCTCTACACTTGGGGAGGATATTACACTAGCAGCTGTCCAAAGCAAGAAGAGCTAACAGGATCAGTTTAGAAATGATGAGGTGAT
The DNA here is from genome assembly GCA_007922815.1 of Macrotus californicus. NCBI lineage: Eukaryota > Metazoa > Chordata > Mammalia > Chiroptera > Phyllostomidae > Macrotus > Macrotus californicus. The sequence goes on along the minus strand of VMDR010008625.1, from coordinate 7,514 downwards.
TTTGTCTCAGTTGTCTCGCTCACTCCATTGGGAATAATTGCTTAAGAACCTGCACTAGGAATAATCTAAGACTGCATCCGAGCTCAGTAGGAAAAGAGTACGATGTGAACTAGCAATGTCTACCATGGGATAGGGAAGGGGAGGGAGGGTCACAGCCATTCCCCAGTATTGGTACCTCCAAGCGTATTCACAGTAACATCTCTTAGTGAAGGTCTTCTTGGTATTCGATTCACAACCAAATACGAATGCTGGATCCTAAGAGCCAGTGCCTTAGAGTTGAGGCAGGGAAGTGAAAGATGGCATGAAGAGGGAGCAGGGAAAGTAGGTCTAGGAATGTGGGGCCAGAGCAATTTTGAATCATTTGAGGTATCTGGGTGTATTTGACTGACTTAAAGGACCAGATCCTGGTGGACAGCAATCATGCAGTAAGAACTGCAGTTTCATTACAAGGCAAGACTCAGCCGCGCTGGGCAGAGCACGCGTGTCAGACCTGCACATCCCAGGGCCCATCTCAGAGCTGAGAATTCGGCTCCCCACAGTAAGACACACTGCGGTGTCAGCGACGACACGATGAAATTAGTCCAGGTAACTGCAGTGGGCACAACTAGATGCGACTCTGTAGAGAGTTAGGCTGATAATCATTTATATTAATTCCAGCTGAGAAAATAGAAGTGACAGAAAACCACACAACACTCTCATTGAAAAACTGAGACTTGTGTTATTCTTTAGAGGCACAGAAATGTTTTTAAATAAACGCAAGAATAGAAAACGTCAGTGGTGAAATTCAGACAATTTTCCATCCCTTGTTTTATCACGATAAAGAATATTTTAAATAAGCAAAAGTCAGCTAGTGAGATGTGCTTGATTTTAAATTTCTATTCTCATAACTAAAATTTTAAAAGAGCATAATATGTGCTTTAATTGGAATTATTATCTCAAAACATTTTAAGACTTGTTTCTGAAGAGGAAATAAAATTCATTTCAAAGATACTGGTGAAATAGGGATATTTTCATTAATAAGTTAAAAAACCCTTGTATAAATAAGCCTATAAGCATAGAGGTACCAGTCAAGGTAAAAATATAATTTATAAAATTACTGATTGCAGATCCTGGCCTGAATTTGGATGTTACAATTTTCCATTGTACCGAAAGGAATTAAAAATTCTGGCTTTTTGCGATACAAACAAAGATAAATTGTTTCTTTCTTGTGGTTCCAATCACCTTAGTAAATTCCTCCTTCTTATTTCCAAGCTGTAGACAATTCACCAAAAAGTTTCTAAAATCTCAAGTACTACAACTGTGCAGGGCCGCAGACGGCAGAGGGAGGGAGCAAGCATGTGAGGGAAGGGGCAGAGGAGTAGGCGGGAGGGCCAGCGGTGGGCGGTGACGGGCACAGCTGCGGCTGGATTGCCCTCCCGTGCTTGTGGTCCTGTCTAATTTCTAAACCACTGTTTTTTCTCTGACTTGAAAATAAACATTTTTATCTGTTAGAAAAAATGAGACCTGTTTATTATACTATATTAAAATTTTTAATAAAAATATAGAAAATCACAGAAATCTGCAATCATATACTTATATATTGCTACTGAACAACTTAAGTATACACTTTCTAATTTTTAAATATATCATAGAGTGTGTGCAATAAATAATACTGTAGATACTGACTTGTAACCTTTTCTAAAATTTAAAGTATATCATAAGTACCTCTCTATGTCAACAAATATTTAATATATCAAGTTCTATATGTTCAAATATTGCATTATATTAATGTACCATAAATTACTTAACTATGCAATTACTTCCATTTAGTTTTACCTATTTTCACTTTCATAAATGCTACAATGACTGTCTCATAGCAAAATCTTTGTACTGATGCAGGGTTATTTTCTTAAAATACATTTTGTAACATGGATTCACTTGTTCCCAAATGTAGATGCCTTCAAAAGTCAGCGGACTTTTTGAACACGACGCCATATTGCCCTCCAGAGAGGTGTGAAGTCAAGCAGGGGGCAGGTCACTGCAGTCTCTCCAAAACTGAGCATTTCAGTGTCTTTAACAAACAAACTCTGCCAGTCTGTTGAAGAAAATTACACTGTATTTCTTTACTTAATTTGCATTTTATGCATCCCTTTTTTAAGGTTTCTTTGTGGCTCTGTCCTTAGTTTTCCATGCCTGCCTGTCTGCACCCAGCGCCTAGCGCCCAGTGCTGGAGAATGTGGCCATGGTTCCTTCTCATCCCTCTTTACTTGAGAAACAGCTGATTCCCCCTGACAAGGCGTACAGTGCCCATATGTGTGCCTCCAAGCTGAATGGATAGAGAGAGCAGTTATCCCCTACCACATTCCTGGCATGGCAAAAGATGCTCTGAACATACACGATGAGGAAAACAGCTGAGGCGGTAGAAGTTCTTTCTGTCAGAGACTCCCAGCCTGGATTTATTGCCATGGACAATGAGAGGTTCCTTCCCTACAACCAGAGAGATGGTCTAGAGGGCAGAGGGCCACCCCTGCCACCAGAGAGATGCAGGCTTCATGAACAGTCCTGGCAGCACTGGGCAAAAGAGAAATAGCGAAAGGCTCATCCTCATTGGCAGACAGGAGAAAATCACAGAAGTCCAGCCAGTGTCTCCAGGGCCTGCCAATTTCTCTACAAGGTGACAGAACATCTATCTACCTGAACCAATTATCTAATAATAAATGTTGATGAGATGTGCAGGAAAAAAGAGAGGAAAAACATACTGCCAAATTCCTCACCTGAGAAGCCATGCCCCACTGGGAAAGGTGAACGTAGGAGCAAGTCCAGGAGGCCTAACTCAGCCCCCAGCCGCAATGAGGGCTCCCACGGACCTGCCAGCGCCCTCCTCCAAGTAGCCTAAGACAGAGGAAGGCTTAGGCTTCAGAGGTTCTGGGTTTGACCCTGTTTTACCATACGTGAGGCCACGGACAAGTTATCACTTTCTCTAAGCATTAATTTACTCATCTACAAACTAAAATTAATACTATCTTGCCCATAGTGTTTGCTATGGACTGAGTTGTATCTCTCAAAAATTCATATATTAAAGCTGTAATCCCTAATATGATTGTATTTAGAGATAGGATTTTAAGGAGGTAATTAAGGTTAAATGAGTCATAGGGCTGAGATCCTATCCTGATTGGATAGGTGGCCTCATAAAGAAGAGGAGAGATTTCTCTGTCCCCACGCACATGCACTAAGGAAAGACCATGTGAACACGCAGTGAGGAGACAGCCATCTACAAGCCAGCAAGAGGCCCCTCGATCTTAGACTTCCAGCCTCCAGAACCGGGAGAAATAAATGTCTGTTGTTGAAGCCACTCAGTCTATGGTATTGTATTAACGGCAGCCCAAGCTGACTAAGATGGTGTTGTTAGGGGAGAATTAAATGCAATTTTGTAGAGAAATACACATCACATATTAAATGTTCAGTAAAGTTAAGGTTACCTTTCTTACGCTCTATCCTCTCACCTCCCATAACCTTCTCGCCTCCCATAACCTTCTCACCCAATTATTTGCCCAGCATGTATCAGAGTTTCCAACCACGTAATTTATTCTCCTCCTACCTCTTCCCACTCCTTCCCCAACCTTAATGTTTCCATCCTCATCCTAATAACTGGTCTGGATTTCTGAATGTTCCCTCTTTTTGGCCATTTGGTTTTTATGTGCTTAAAGCTGAATCCCACTTAATCCTGACTAATGAATTTGTCATTGGAAAGAAAAGACTTCCAATACTTGAGAACAGTGCCTGGTACATAGTGAACCCTGTAAATATAGTTATCATCACTATTATTATCCAGCATCCTGACATTATAATTAAACTATTTTTCTTTTCAATAAGAGTAGGCATAGTTAGTCATACTTTCCTCCAAATGAATAGCTGAAACAAGAATACCCATGCCAGCTATGGCTCTGTGATATGTGGTGGGGGAAGGGAAGAAAGGGGAAAAAAAACTCCTCTTTGGTCCCCAAGATATCACAGACCATGAAAAACTTGGTACCAGGGACCCGGGACCAGACAAAAGGAGGATCTGAAAAGAATGTAAGGATAGTACCTCTCTAGGCTCCATCCTAGCCCCACATTTGTCGGAGCAGATACATAGCCATCAGAGACAACGAACACTTGAGAACAGGTGGAACACTAACCTGGGCACAGGACCAACAGCAGTAGAAATGGCCAGTAAACCCCGCAGCAGGACATCGGATGCTTTAGAAACTCCTTGAGAAAATCCTAGTTGATGTCTTGAGTGTCAGGTCTCACTTTCTGTGCCTTTCATATTGCTGCTCAGAACTCTTGAGTTCCCAGTGAGAAGAGCAGGGGGTTCTGGTGAAAAGGAAGTGAATAGTGAATGCATTGGTGGGAAAGACATTGTCAATGCCATTATCAGAGACAGAAGTTTTTCAGAAAATATGTGCTGACCCCTTTTCCAAAGAGAAGAAGACAGTGAGACTCAGAAAATAAACCCCAGGTCCAGGATCATGATGTCATTAGCTTCAGAGAAAAGATTCAAACCCAAGCCTGCCTGACTTCAAGCTCAGGCTCTCCATCACTATTATATGGTCTCCAAAGTTATTGGTCTTAATGTAAAGGCCAAGAGGAAGTCTCGGAGGCTTGATGAAATAAACAGATGGTGCTATGAACATCAATTAGTTGTCTAAATATCTGACATCAGGCCCATGAGTCAACAGCATTTCCCGCCATTGCCACCCACCAGAGAGGCTGGCTGTCTTCAATCACCTTGTAGAATGCCAGGCAACCTGCAGTGAGCCCAAAGCACACACTCCCACTATGCCCACTGTACTGTGCCAGCAGAGAAGATCTCTCTTTTCAGTGTTACATCAAACAAAGAAACTCCTATTAGTGCTCCTTCATCTATAACTAATACACTTCCTGGTTTGAGCTGGCTAGTAGCGTTTTCACTTCCACATGAGTATGCCTGAGTTTGAACAGGAAAGAGAGAAGAGAAAAGAGAGAGGCTGATCTCAACTCAATCTCAAAGTGTTCAGTCCCATCTGATGAGCGTTAGATTAGGTTGCCCAGGATGATGGCTCAGTTTGGAACTGGAGCTGAGAAGGCAGGTGCTGTATTGGGAAGAGATCTGGATCATGAGTTCAAATGGTGCCTCATGAACTTGAGTGTGTCTCAGAATTTTCTGGAAAGCATGTTAAAGCATCAATGCCTGGGTTCCACTCCCAGAGAGGCTGACTTTATAGATAAGGCCCAAGAATTTGCATTTCTGTCTCACTCCCAGGTGATGCTGGGCTACACAGGGCATAGCACTGAGTCAGAAGTGACTTGGCCAAGGGCATGCTATCTACTACCTGAGCAAGTCACTAAAACTGTGGTCTACCTTACTCATCTGAGACATGAAGCTAATAAGTTAAAAATCAATGGAAGAGGAGATTGGAATGCAGAAGTTATTTTAGTATTTATTTGGTAATAATGAGACAGGATTTTCTGAGCAACTATTCACTTCTGTGCCAAGTACTGTTTGTGGGGGGCATTTTACATCACACATCATCTCTGATCTTTATAAAAACTTCCCAAGGGAGATATGATCACATTTTAATAGGCCAGGGCCCTGAGGTTCCAGAGGGGTACCTCCCCCAAGATCTACAGCTAGGAAATAAGAACTATAATTCTTACCCCGATTTGAATGTCATCGAAGCATGCTTTTCAATCTCCCAAATAAGCGTAATGAGCCTCCTGGCTGTACCTAAAATTGTTCACATGGTAACTCATATCCAGTAGGCAGGAGAAGGTTGGTGCTCCTGTTACAGGTAGCAGCCTCAGCCTCCAGCTGTAAGAGCGCTGAAGACAGCACCCCCCTGCCCTCTGCTGCTGATGCTATTTGATGGAGCACTTGAGACCTATGATTACCCACTCTTGAAAGTAATCATTTCATCCTTCAGTCTTCAATGACCAGTAGCAGGGGTGCCTCCGCCTGAGAGAGCGTGTAGCCAAGGGCTGGAAAAAAAATTCAAAATCCAAGGAGCTCAAATAAATACCTCTTGAGAAAATATATTTCACAATTAAATGTCCAGTGCTGGGTTTTTATTTCCTAACAGCAATGGGCTGTGGAAACAAGTGCCAAAGAGCAGGAGGAGGCTTGCAGCGACCCTCACCAATAACAGAAAATTATTTGTTGCTTTCCAAAGTGGTATTTGAGCCCAGCGGGCTGCACTTAAGATGTGACTGGATAATGGCTATGTGACACACCCCTCTAATGGAGCTGTCACACAGGCACCGTAGAGCAGCCTCAGCTGAGTTTTTGAAGAAGCGCCTGTGCAGCCAGGCCTTTGCTTGTGCTGTCCTGGGCCAGGAGGGAAGGTGATCCTCCTGGCTGCTTGAGTGACGTTGGGGGGATGTTATGCATAGGTACCAGGAAGAGCTACTCCTCTGACTTACCGTGTGGGAGATCAGAAAGTAAAAGGCAGCTAGAGCCAGCAAAGCCAGACCAGGTCTTTTTGTGGGGCCTTTGTGTGTGTTCTCAATTGTCGTCATTGGAAAGTGGCTCCATCAGTAATCTCGTGCTGCCTTTTATGTTTTTATGGAAAAACTTCTACATAAAATCCCTGAAGATGGAAAAGAGGGAGTATTCACTTCCTCTGGGGCTACGACACATCACCATATATTCAGTGGCTTATAACAAGGCACATTTATTGTCTTAATCTTTCTGGAGGTCAGAAGTTCAAAACGGGTTTCCAAAATCGGAGTGTCAGCATGGCTAGCTCCTTCTGGAGTGATTTTCCACATGGTTATGTGTTATGCAGCCTTAGTCAGTTACTCTAAAGTTCAAAGGGGTACATAACCTGAGCAGACATCTGGTGCAATTACATGAATAATGTGACCCTCCCTCCCCAAAACTACCTATTCATCAGCTCATCCCTTGATCACTCATTTTCAAGTCTGGAATTGGGAAAATTCTAACACTAGCCAAAGAGACCTTATTCCTCTGTAAATATATATATTTACTCCCGAGGTTACTTATATCTAGTATAGCTCTAAGGTGGGAATACTATGTAGTGGTGGGCTGCTACACACCCCTTCCCAACTCTGCATTCAGTGACATCATGTGTGCAGCTTAAAACCAGCCCTGGTGGGAATATTCACATCACGGAAGTCTGCAAATGCTACAAGTCAGGGCTTGATTTATTGTTTTGCTAAGCATCTAGACTTAAGGATGTGATGAAGAAAATGTTAATGATGCAGATTACACTTGTAAAATATGTCAGGCCTATAACTTTGAGGAAATAATCTTCCAGTTTTACAAAACTTTTATCCAATTTAGCAAACAAGCCGTACACATCACTGACAAATGAGTAAAGTTCCAACATACATCTTTATTTTTTAACTTTCATCTTATTAGTTAATGTAAATGAAAATACCGAGCACCATTCATGTTACAACTATACTCATTCACCAAATGCAACAATAGCTCCGGGAAGGATAAAAGAGTTCAGCAAAAAGCAACAAAAACACTCTGTGAGATTCGGTTCACT
>VMDR010008624.1:0-36029 GCA_007922815.1 Macrotus californicus | reverse complement strand
GGGGTGTACAAGAGGCAGCTGACCAAAGTTTCTCTCTCACACTGATGTATCTCTCCATCTCTCACCCTCTCTTCCTCTCTTCCCAAAATCAATGATCATGTCCTTGGGTGAGGATTTTTCTTAAAAAGGAAGTAAAATAAGAAAAAAATGTCTTGAGGCAAATGAAAGAGACAATATATCATAACTCATGAGGTGCAGCAAAAGTAATTCTAAGAAGGAAGTTCAAACTGATAAATATCTATCTCAAGAAGCAAGAAAAATCTCAAACGTTATACCACAGAGAACAACAAAAAGAAGGAAAAATAAAGTCCAAAGTTACCAGAAGGAAGGAAACAAATATCAAAGCAGAAAATAATAAAATACTATAGAAAAGATCAATGAAACCAAGAGCTGATTCTTTAAAAATAAACACAAAATAGACAAACCTTTAGCTAGACTCACAGAGATAAAAAAGGAGATTCAATAAAATCGGAAATGAAGGAAGAGATGTACAACAGATATACAAATGATCATAAGACTACTATGAGCAATTATACACTAACAATTGTACAAGCTAGAAGAAATGAAAAAATTCCTAGAAACATAACCACCCAAGACTGGAGTCATGAAGAAATAAAAAATATGAACAGATTGATTACTAGTAAGAAGATTGAATCAGTAATAAAAACTTCCTGGAAAACAAAAGTCCAGGATCAGATGGCTTCACAGTTGAACCTAACATTTAAAAAAAATTAATATCAATCCTTCCCAAACTGTTCCAAAAAATGGAACAGGAAGGAACACTTCCAAGCTCATTTTACATAGCTAGCATTACCATCACATCAAAAACAGACATGAACAACACAAGAAGAGAAAATTATAGGCCAATATCCCTGAAGAACATAGCTGCAAAAATCCTCAACAAAATATTAGCATAGCAAATTCAACAATATATTAGAAGGATTAATACATCATGATCAAATGAGATTTATTCTAGGGATGCAAGGATGGTCCATCATCTGCAAATCCATCAAAGTGATATATCACATTAACTAAATTAAGGATAAAAATCATATCAATAATAGATGCAGAAAAAGCATATCACAAAATTTAATATCCATTTATGATAAAAACACAACAAAGTAGGTAGAGGGGGAACATACCCAACACAATAAATATCATATATGACAAGCTCACAGCTAAAAACTTTTCTTTTAAGATCAGAAACAAGGCAAGAATGTCCATATTCACCACTTTTATTCAACACAGTGTGGAGGTCCTAGCTAAAGCAATTATCCAAAAAAAGAAATAAAAGGTATCTCAATGGAAAGGAAGAAGTAAAGATATCACTATTTGCAGTATATACTGTATATATCAAAATCCTAAGGACTCCACAAATGAATAACTAAATGAATTCAGTAAAGTTGCAGGACACAAAATCTACATACAAAATTGGTTACATTTCTATATATTAAAAATGCATTACCAGAATGAGAAATTAAGAAAACAATTTCATTTACAATTGCATCAAAAAGAATAAAATACCTAGAAATAAATTTAGCCAAGAAGGTGAAAGACCTGTACACTGACAACTATAAGACACCGATGAAATTGAAGAAGTTGCAAATAAATGGAAAGATATTCCATGCTTATGGATTGGAAGAATTAATATTGTTGAAGTATCCATACTACTCAAAGCAATCCACAGATTCAGTGCAATCCCAGTCAAAATTCCAATAATATATTTCACAGAAATAGAGCAAACAATTCCAAAATTTATATGGGACCACAAAAGACCCTAAATAGTTCAAACAATCTTCATAAAGAAGAACAAATCTGGAGGCATCATACTCCCTGATTTCAATCTGTGTTACAAAGCTAGAGTAATCAAAACAGTACAGTGTTAGCGTAAAAACTGACAGATCGATGGGCAAAAATGAAGAGCCCAGAAAAAAACCTAAGCTTACATATTTAAATGACTTAGGACAAAGTAGCCAATGGTACACCATGGGGAAAGGGCCATCTCTTCACAAAAAAAAACAAAAAAAGGTGTTGGGAAAACTGGACAATCACATGCAAAAAAATGAAACTGGACCAACATCCTATACTCTACACAAAAATTTACTCAAAATGGATTAAAGACTTGAGTGTAAAACCTGAAGCCACAAAATAAAGTATACACAGGCGGTAAGCTCCTTGACCTTGCTCTTGGCAATGATTTTTTTTTTTCTTTTTGTGGATCTGACACCCAAAGCAAAGACAACAAAAATGAAAGAAAAATACATGGAACTACGTCAAATTAAAAGCTTTTTTACAGCTAAGGAAACCATCAACAAAATAAAAAGGCAATTTACTGAATTTGAGAAAATATTTGCAAATTAGTTCTTGCCATTGGTGACAACATGAAGGCATTATGCTAAGAGAAATAATTCAGAAAAAGACAAATACCATGTAAGACAACAGCAACAACAGCCTAAGCTCATAGATACAGAGGACAAACAGGTGGGTGACAGAGGCAGAGCGTGGGGGACAGGGTGAGTGAAATGGGTGAAGGGATCAAAAGATACCGACTTTCAGTTATATAATAATTAAATCATGGGGATGTAATGCACAGCATGATGACTAATATTGTACTGCCCATTTGAAAGCTGTTAAGAGATAAAATCTTAAAAGTCCTCATCACAAGAAAAAATTGAAACTATGTATGGTGATGGATGTTAATTAGACTTACTGTGGTGATCATTTCACAATACATACAAATATCAAATTTTAAAAAAAGAAAACAATATATGGGTGAGCTTTTTCCCTCCCTACTTTCTTTTTAAAACTGTTTATTTAATCAACGAGGCCATGCTCCTTGCCATTTCCCATGTATAATTGTAAGAGCTCTACAAATATGAACTCATCTAATCATTGTAATACCTCTAGCAATAGTGACCATTTATGGGTGGTGAAACTGAGGCAAAGAGAGGTTAAGTGATTTGCTTAGGGGCCATGCAGGTAATTATTTGGTAGAACCAGGATTTAAAATCAGGAATTCTGGCTTTAGAATCTACTCTTAAAAACTCTGCTCATTGCCTACCATGGTATATTATGCTTCCATTGGAGGGAAAATGGCAAAAATTACATACACATGCATACATTTTGTATACCTACTCTCAAAATATTTCTGGAAGAGTACCCAAGAAAGAGACAATATTGGTCTCTAGGCAGGCATACTGGATAACCACAGGACAGGGTAGGAAAGAAGACTGTAGACACTTTTTTTTACCATTTCAAATCAGAACAATGCAAATGAAGAACTTTTTTTTAGCCTTCTAAAATAAACAATACCCCCCCAAAACCATTTTATCAAATGCTTTATCTTTCCCTGGGTACCTGCCCCTTCCTGACTATGTCCACCAGGGAGTACCTGGGCAGAGATAAAGAGTTTCACCAAAGCCAAAATCTCAGGGTCACGGGGCAGGGGCACCTATGTCTGTCTGTCTTTCTACTTTTCTTTGAACCCAGTCCCCATGAGCTGAGACCTGGGCCCAGGAGGAGCTGCAGGTAAACCAGAAAGGAACCTCTCACTGGTGGAGCATAAATCGGCCAAAAGCAATTTGGAAGGATGGTCAATAATTGAAAATGCACAAATCCAACCGTTCTGCTTGGAGTTTACCCTTCAAAACAAAATACACTTTCATGTGTGCAGATCTTTAATAGGAAAAATGTACATTTATACCGCGGGGTGTTAAGCAGCAGTTGAAAGTGCAGAGCTCTTGGCTATTGATCTGGCTGAATTTACTGATTATGGCATTATTTCTATATTGATATGGTTCTCAGGAAGTGGAAAAATGAATTTGCAAATGATCTGTAAATATACCATTTATGTAAGGAAAAACACAAAGCAAGCAATACAACATGTGCTGCTGCAGTACGTCTATAGTGTGCTGTGTATGTACACATCTCTAAGTAAAAACAGACAGAGAGTTCCGGAAGGCTTACACTTGAACAGTGGTAGTCCCCTTAGGGCTGGGCTACAGTCGAAAGCACTTTTGATATATTTGTGATACCTGAATGTTTTGCAGTGGGAATGCATTGATAGATCGCATCTGTGATGACAAACTAATAGAAATAGAAAAGCATAAACCGAGTGAGCTGATTCACTGAGCTCTGAACCTTGGAGCACATAGCAGTACATGGCACCAGAGTGGCACACAGCCCGGCTTCACAGCATCAGAGCTTTCCTGGAACCTCAGGTGTGTTTGGACAAGGGCACCATGGCTATGTGTGACTTCAGCAGGATCGTGGGTGGGAAGTGGTGTCTGGGGTGTAACAGGCCATGGATCGGGTTTTCCCGGAGCTTAATGGCTATCCTGGGTCTGTCAGCAGCCACTCACTGCAGGAGAAGGCAGTGTCCAAGAGCTGCAGTGACAGACTTCCCTAAATAGTTGAGCAATGCCCCTTCCTTGCATGAGTTTTAATCACATCTAATACAGTATTGATATTACTATTGCATTTTTATTAAGAGAACGCAGCTCTAGTGATTAGAACAGCGCCTAGCACATAAGGCCTCAATAAATATTTACTGAATGAATAAGTGAATCAATCAATCAATGAAGAGAGAAAGGGTTGAAGGCAGAAGGAGGGACCATTTGAATGGGACCCTGAAGTCCTATGATAGTGGATGCTTTTCTAACTAGTTGCAAGTGAAATTTTATTCCCAGACTGGTGGGACCTGGGTAACGGCAGTTACATATTAATAAAACAAACCTCCACTCTTCAGTTGATACAGGTAGGGCTGTGAGAGGTTGTGACTTGGTAACAGAGCTAACAGGCTAGGCAGGTTGAGGAAAGGCTGTCCATCAGCATAGCTGGGCTAATCCCTGTTGGGGCAGCTCACAGCCACTCTACACCACAGGAGCACAGAGATGTGTCCTGCCAGTGCCATGTCATTCCTCACAGCTCTAATCTGCAGACCAGAAGTATGTCTGTGAAACACACCATCCCATATCATTATATTAATCAAGACACCCACGGTTTAAAACTTTAATCCTCTTAAAGTCTTTAGAGAGGTGATAGCTTCCTGGGGGCTCTTGGATTTGGATGGATGGCTATGTTCACTTAAAACATACCACAGATTTTTCCACCTTGCCTTATTTAGCATGTGAATGATGGGCATGCCGAGGAATAAGGGAAAAGTTTTGGTTTTTTTTTTAAGAAAAAACAAGATTACTTCCAGGGGCACTCATTCCACTGCAGAAATTGTGCCCGTTCCCTGGAACCTGTGATATTTGACTTTGAAGAAAATATACTTCCAAGAATTATGCTGAAAACATAAAGCACAGAAATAAGGAAAAGGGAATTAGATCCTTTGTACCCTACACACTAAAATGAAGTATGTATTTGGTTCAAAATGCATCCAAATATATCATATAAACACATTTTTGTTCCATTGTGTGTTCTCCTTGTTTTACAAACACTAGAAATGATACTTTCAAGTCAAGTGAACTGTGTATTAAGGCACTTGGAAAAGCACCAGGCACGAAGTAGGTCCTATATAAGAGTGTGCTACTATTGGTATCGTCATCATCACCATTTGACCATGAGGTACTTTAACACCCTTAATTTACATTAGTAGTAACTACTTGTTGAGTTTATGCATGCCATGACAGATACATCACTCGGAGGGGGCAGTGACTTTAATCCTGATTGATTTGTCCTGATATTTAAAATGACTGGTTCCTCTTTTCCCCTATAGCAGTTCACACTCTATCCCAATTCCCCCTGGACTATATTTAGGCCACAGTTTAGCAGGTATGTTAGCATTGCATTCAGATGAAGGAGAACCACAGGCAGGTCAGGAGATGGGGCAGAAGGAGGGAGAGAGAAGTGTTCCAAGTGGATATGGATGCTAGATAGTCCCTGTCTTCTTTGCAGCAAGCACTTCATCAGGTGTCAGTCTTGCTTTACAGGGTTGAATTATTGATTACACAAAGGGAAAAAGAAAGATGGTGTTTTCTCTTTGTCTGAGTACAGCTCTTTTTGCTTGTCCCTAATATAGCTGGGTCACGACAGATTGGATGGGCAGAACGAAAGGTGCCTGAAGGAACGCTGCTTGAGGTCAGTGCCCAGCAGTGGTCTCAGCTTTGGAATCCACATTACTGAGACTGACACATGGTTCCAAGAATAGTGTTATGACCCTAAAGCCTCAAGGCTTATCTGGCTGACAGCAGATAGGAAAACTTGTTTTAAAGATATATTTTATTGATTATGCTATTGCAATCGTCCCAATTTTTGTCCTTTGCCCCTCTCCACTCAGTATTCCCATTCCCTCCAGCAATCCCCCCACTTAGTTCATGTCCATGGGCCATACATATAAGATATTTGGCTATTTCATTTCCTATACTGTTCTTAACATCCCCTTGTCTATTTTGTACCTACCAATTTGTACTTCTTAATCCCTGCACCTTTTCCCATTTGCCTCCTTACTCCTGCCAACTGTTACCCTCCAAATGATCTCCATATCTATGATTCTCTTCCTGTTCTGATTGTTTGCTTAGTTTGTTTTTTAAGAGTCAATCGTTGACAGTTGTGAATATATTCCCATTTTAATGTTCATAGTTTTGATCTCCTTCTTTTTCTTACATAATTCCCTTTAACATTTCATATAATAATGGCTTGGCGATGATGGACTCCTTTAGTTTTACTTTGTCTGGAAGCACTTTATCTGCCCTTCCATTCTACATGATAGCTTTGCTCAATAGAGTAATCTAGGTTGTAGGTTCTTGCTTTTCATTACTCTGAATATTTCTTGCCAGTCCCTTCTAGCCTGCAAAGTTTTTTTTTGAGAAATCAGCTGATAGTCTTAGGGACACTCCTTTGTAGGTAACTGTCTCCTTTTCTCTTGCTTTTAAGATTCTCTCTTTATTTTTAACCTTTGGCATTTTAATTATGATGTGTCTTGTTGTGGTCTTCTTTGGGTGCATCTTGTTTGGGATTCTCTGTAATTCCTGGACTTGTATGTCTATTTCATTCACCAAATTAGGGATGTTTTCATTATTTTTTTCAAATAAGTTTTCAATTTCTTGCTCTTCCTTCTCTCCTTCTGGCACCTATATCATTTGGATGTTGGTACATTTGAAGATGACCCGGAGGCTCCTTAGCCTATCCTTATTGGTTTTTTTTAAATCTTTTTTCTTCTTGCTGTTCTGATTGAATGTTTTTTTCTTCCTTATGTTCCAAATCATTGATTCGAGTCTCAACTTCATCCCCTCCACTGTTGGCTCCCTGTAGATTTTTCTTTGTTTCACTTAATGTAAATTTCATTTCTGCCTGGATCTGTTTTATGCTTTTGAAGTACCCACTGAGTTCCTTGAGCATCATTAAACCAGTATTTTGAACTCTGCATCTGATAGGTTGCTTATCTCCATTTAATTTAGTTCTTTTTCAGTTCAGCTGTTGTTTCACTAGGGTCATATTTCTTTGTCTCCTTGTTTTGGCTACCTCCCTGTGTTTGTTTCTGTGGATTAGGTAGAGTTACTTTGACTCCCTGTCATAGTAATGCATCCTGTTGTAGAAAAGCACACTTGTAAGTTGTATAGATTGGAGCCTTAGGTAATTGCCAAGGCAGGGCAACCTGTGTCACTGCTCTGTGGCTCTGTGTGGGGGAAGGCTCAGAGAGGGGACAATGCTGCTGCCTGGCCTCTGGAGTTTTGCCCAAGAGGAAGCTGTCTTCCAGCACTTTGCCTGTTTCCAGTCACTTAAATTTTTCCCCATATGCCATTAGTGCCCTTCTGGCTATTGCCCTGGTGCTGAATCCCAGAGAGGGAGGAACTATATAAGTCCTAAGTCCATTGCAGGCCCTTTAAGAGGAGTCCACTGAGAATTCTGTAGTTTCTTCTGCCACACCAACTCCCAGTGGTTTTTACAGCCAGAATATATGGAGACTTATCTTCCTGGTGCTGGAACTCTGGGCTGTGTGGTCTGGTCTGGGGCTTGGATCCTTTGCTCCTGAGGTATCCCTCCCAACTTTTATCCACCACATGTGGAATGGGACTGCCTGTTGACTTCTCTGTGCTTCTCCATGTGTCTCCACCTCTCCTACCTGGCTGGAAGAATGTGGCTTCTTTAAATCCTTGGTTGTCAGACTTCCATACAGCTCACTTTTTTTGACAATTCTGGGAGTTATTTATTTTGTAGTGTAGTTGTAATTTTTCTGTCATTGTGCAAGGAGGCACGGCGTGTTTACCCATACCTCCATCTTGCCCAGAAGTCTTGGAAAACTTTTTAATGGCCTGAATTGCTGGTGCAGTGCTATCCCTTTGGCTAAAACTCAAGGTTTTATCAAGGTTCTTCATGAAGGGGCTGGTCATTGTGCACCCACTCCCCAGGGAGAACAGTGCTAATGAGGCCAGTGGAACTCACATTCTTACATGGAGTCCCAAGGAACGCATTTTGAGATATCTATGCATGGAGGGTGGTAGCAAGTGGAATAGGGAAATGAAGATAAGAAAATTAAACACGGCCAAGCAATTCAAACAACATATAGCCAGCTGGTGAATCACAGACTTTATCTTCCCTAACCAAGGATACTCAAGAGCAAATAGTTTATATTTTTCCTCCCTAACCAGAGAATACATAGCTTAAATCACCCTGGTCAGGGAAATAGAGAACAGAGACCCAACTGATGCCATCTGTGCCAGCTAGACCCAAGGATGGACAAAGTCAGGGGAACAAATAACAAAACCTAATTAAAGCTAGACAAACCCAAGATAAAAGTAAAAGAATAAAGTAGATCAAAGAATAATCCCAAACTCCTTTATATGCTCACTTTGTTGCATCAGCATATTCGAGATCATACTTGGAAAGCTAATGAATATTCTGCTGAAATCCTCCCCTAAGATTCCCACCCACAGAAGAGAGATAAAACCCTGAAGACAAAGGATATCAGTGTAGGTTCACTCTAAAGCACATCCATTCCCCTTCTCTGGCATTAACTTTTTACTTCCTCCTAAACTCTAAGGGTTCCCACAATACTTGCAACCAGAGGAGCAATGGGCAATGGCAGCTCCTCCCAGGCTTACTCCCTGATCCTGTCTACAAGGCCCACTTTTCTCTGACTTTCCAGTGAACTAATAGCAGCCCTTCGTGGTTCACCCCTTTCCTATAACATTTCTAGGGAGCCAAAGCAGAGCACTGCCTAGGCTCTCTCTTGTTGCTTCTTCTATCATAAGTCCTTCCTTTATTTTACTATCCCAGCCTTAATAAATATATTCTCAAAATCACCTGGACTTGTGTTGCAAAATCTTTCCTACACAAAGTCAAGAACCCATACCCTACAGGCTGGCCTGAGGCAGACCTGCTCTGGGCCCAGGCCCTGTCCAGTCAACTTCCCAAGATCTCACAGGCTAGTGCTTATTCTTCCCCATAACCAGTCTCTTTTCTAGATTCTCTGGGACTCTACATCTCCTTTCCAGTCCAATTCTCTTCTGATTCTAGACAGGCAGGCCTCAATGGTCACTATTTTGGCTCTTACCACCCATGAGTTTACTACTCCCTTTATTGTCCTATCCCTTCCCCCAGTGATCTGCAAGGAACAGACCAGTAGTTCCCTGGGAACTTCTAGTGTGTATGAAGCTGTAACTTCCTGATGAAGCAAACAGGCTTATGCTCCCTAGTTTATTATGCTTAATAATGTCTGATTGTTTTTCTGCCCTTTTCCTTTATTAACATCTAGCTATCTACACTAACATATTTCCCCCCAGAAGAACTTAGGCCTCATAATCTTCCAAGGGTAAATATTTGAAGGTCTCATCTTCTGTAGCTTCTTCTTACTATCAAAGAGTATAGTCCTGCCTATCCCAGGCCCAGAGATTCTTCCTAATGCCAAAGGGAGAAAGGAGCAAAAGGGAAGGGGAGTCTTCATGTGAGGAAGAGGGATTTTTCAAAGTCAAGGACAGTGTGGTGTTGTCCTCAGGAGGTGCGGCATAAACAAGGTAGAGAGGATGGTAATATCTACAGGATAGCACTGCTAGTCAAGCTGACATTCTTGCTGTGTTCTAGGGGTGACAAATTTGACAAAGTTAAAAGACATAGTTCAACAATGAGGAGGATTATAGTAACTAAAAGTCTGGTGAGAGGTAAAAAGCAGGTGATAGAGAGTGGAACTAAGTTTACAGTGTCCAAGATTGGGTTGGAGGAGGGCTTCCTGGAAGAAGCTGTGTCACACCTGTCTGAAGCCTTCCTATCTATCATATCTAATTCAAATCAGATTCTAAGATTTCTTCCCTGAAGAAATTTAAATATTTTCTATCTGAACCACTTGGAGAGAAAAAAGCAGTTTCAAGCAAAGCCTTCATACTTTATTCTTCATACTTCACTGACTCAACCATCTAGTCCTGACAACTAGTCAATCCAGCCAAATGGTTGAGTCTCATTCCAGGAGATGGTGATGCAGATGAGCTTCTAAAGTGAAGCCTATACTGTGTAAACAAGCAATCAGGTAAATAAGGTCATAGGCATACACCCTATGAATACAGAAGGAAGAAAACAAGACACAAAGGTTAATGAATACAGCAAATCATAAACTAGTTTCTGAGTCTCTAAGACTGTCAGCTGAGAAGACTTCCAGATGCAAGGCTCTTGCTAGAATAAAAGCAGGCAGTGACAATCTGATAGATCCTCTTTGTCTGCAGTTTGAACATCTCTGGTGATGTCATCAGATGCTGAGATAAATACTGTATGGCATGTATAGACACAGCCTTAGAAAAAAGTTTTAGTTCTCAATGATTCCTAGTACAAAGATGGGAGAAAAAAATGAAGTATTAGCTTGGTGGGTTGAAGGAAACCAGAAGAATTCAGGAACCAGTTCAGCTCATAGGTGAAAAAGAAAACTTTGAAGGCAATGAACTGCACTAGAGTACAATATCCACAATTGGGCATTATTTCCATTGAAACATTTTTTCTTCATAAAATACCCCTTATTTTCATCAAAAAGGATCCATTAAGTTCAGTCTTAATTTGGTCTGATTATTTGCATAAACACAATAAGAATAGCAATCATCGCATAGGCTTTTTAAAATCTGCTTTGCTGGAATCTCCTAAGGAATCTTCAGATTGAGCTTTAATCAGTCCTTCAGGGCAAAGAAGCCAAGCCACATAATTGCCATTAGGCTTTGCCTGCAATACCTATAAATTTGGGTAAATTCCTCAAGTTACTGAGTTCCCCAAGAATGTCTTGAGGTTCCTTCCTTGCCATCTTTCAGGGTGGCAACCTTTGTTCCCTGCCTGGAAAGACTGCCATGAATCATGTGACCAAGCAAGGTACCAGGCTATTTTTCCAATAGGCTTCTATTAGCTTTGAAAGTCAATCTTAATTCCTTAAAGCCCTCTGGTGACATGTCTCTCTCAGACATGACATTCCAGTCAAAGCCTTGGTTAATAAAACCACAATTGGAAACTGATCTTATTGAATTTATGAAAACAGGTGTATTGATTCTGGAGGGATCAGGTAGGGAGAAAAGTATAAAGTAAAAGAAAAATCCTTTTCCTTTTAACAGAGTGAAAAGGAGCAAACTCCCATTCTGTATTATACAGCTAAAAGGGAAGCAGTTAGCATTCTTTAGATTGGCAAAAACATTTTATGACTTTAGAAATAGAGGTTCCGCCCTGGCTGGTGTGGCTCAATGGATTGAGTGCCGGCCTGCGAACCAAAGGGTTGTCAGTTTGATTCTCGGTCAGGACACATGCCTGGGTTGCAGGCCAGGTCCCCAGTGTGGGGGGCATGTGAGAGGCAACCACACATTGATGCTTCTCTCCCTCTCTTTCTCCTTCCCTTCCCCTCTCTCTAAAAATAAATAAATAAAATCCTTTAAAAAAAAAGAAAGAAATAGAGGTTCCTTTACTGACAAATACACTCACACTTTTAAGAGACATACTTTCATGGGATAGTAAAGCAAAGCTCACTGATCTAGAAAGTTTGAACATCTGAAATAAATTAAATTAATTTGCTTCAATGGCTAAGGTTTTTCTCTTTTGATAAGATCAGCTTTCAAAAATTTGTACTTTTAAAGATGGCCCAGATAAGAGTTCTTAAAGAACAGGTATTTGCACTTCAAAGGCAGACTTCGGTTTCATAAAGCCAATTAACAATAAGCTGTTTCCTTGAGGATCCCAGACTTAAATTTCTGCCAATTGGCAAGTATGCACCGTAAAAGTGACCCTTTGAGGAGGCTCTGTGGATGCAGGTGGTATTGCCCATTGTCTTCTGGGAGAGAAAACTTTCATTCTTGTGAAAGAGGGAGACATCGGGTATCTGAAGGAAAATATGGGCGTCCTCAATTTTCCCTAGCTCCACATTGTGGAACCAGAGCCTTGGGTGGCACAGGAACATCACTTCAGCATCCTGAGACCTGTACCCCACCTCTCACCCAACTAGGGTGGAAATATTCTAGAGGATGGAAATGCAATTACGTCCAGGTGTGGAGCTTTACCAGCAGTCAGTGGTGATCGGACACTGCTAGTTGGGTTTATTTAATTCCACATGGGTGATTTTGATGGCCTTTGGTCTGAACGAGCCTTACCAGAGGTCCTCACCTTCCTGTCTGTTTGTGAGAGGCATCTAGTATACCTCCATTGCCTTTGGTGAAAAAACTTGGCCCATAATGCTGGCATTTATTAGTGGACTACTAATCTGTTTCCCTGCATCTCATATTTCCACCAGCCTGAGTCCTTCAGGAGGCCTTATAAGGTCAGGGCAGCCTCCTCTAACAGGGGAGGGAAGATTTATGTTATGTCATTCAGACAGACATTACAACCCAGACCCTGGGGCCTTCTCTAGGAGAATCATAAAATGCTGAGTGCCCCTAGGTATGAGAGGGTGTAAAAGTTGAGAGAGATTGATAAATATTTAGTCAGTCTCCAGATCAGACAATATAAATCTTCCATTTCTGTGAGCACTTACATCTGAGACTTACTGTATGAGGTCTGTCCAGAAAAAGTCCAGCCACTGTTAACACAATGAGAATGGTTTCTGTGACATCAGTGTAACCTGGCGGCCAAGGAGAGTGGACTGGAGTGTGTCTGCACAAACAATGATGGCTTCACTGCACTAGTCAGTGGGGGCGGTAGACACCAGTTGAGTGAGAATGTGTATTATGTGGTCATCGTATTCAAAATGACGGAGTAGAGCAATGAATCTGCATCAGATTTTGAGTTAAGCTTGAACTTTCCTCTGTGGAAACTACTGGGATGATTTAGAAGGCCGCAGCTATGGGCAACTGGTGATTGGCAGTTTCATCACAACAAGGAGCCTGCTCACGCATCATGTCTCTTGCAGAGATTTTGGTGAAACATCAAATCACCCAGGTGACCCAGGCCCCCTACAGCTCAGATCTGGTGTCCCTGACTTCTGGCTTTTTCCAAAACTAAAACCACCTTTGAAAGGGGAGAGATTACAGACTGTCAATGAGATTCAGGAAAATTGGGAGAACTATGTGAGGTCCTGAGGTGCCAAACTGAAGGGGACTGAGGCATCATTGTCCTATGTACAATGTTTCTTGTATCCTGTATCTTCTACAATAAATGACTCATTTTTCATTTTACATGGCTGGATAACTTCTGGAAAGACCTCATATACCTGCAGGAGTATTAATGAAGAGCGGGAATTGTGGGCCCCAGAGGCATGCAGAACTAGGGGAACTTAGGCATGGGGCTAGGAGTGCAGATGTGGCACCCTTTGCCTTCAGACAAGCAGCAGCTCCAGCCAGGAGTTTCTTCTGTGCCCAGGCAGAATGAGCTATGCTGAGTGGTCAAGACTAGCAGCATTTCGGCCTATGACCCCCACCACCCCACCCCTTGGTGCTGGCCCCAGGCTGCACACAGATAGGCCCTGCCTGTGAGGTGCTAGTCATACCCTAAGTCTGCCAACAGCCCTGGAGTGCAGGATGAGGAGAAATCCCCAAGCTGCAATCTGGTCAACAGGCCTGGGTATTATCTGAGCCACCAGAAGTGCAGACCCAGGTGTGTAGTGTGTGGTCTCAGCCACAGGGAGGCAGAGAGCCATCGAAGTCTGGGACTCCTTGGGGAGACAGTGGGGAAGAGCAAAAGGAGAATGGAGCTGTGTGCTCTTTTTGCTCACAGCTCAGTTGGGCTTGGCAGCAGCTACAGTACAGCTTCCAGAAGTCCCTGGGCGGCTCCCCTAAGCACTTGCAGTTGCAAAGGGAAAAGGGGCAGCTGGGCAAAGCTCCAGGTTTTGTGCGCTAGAAGCAAACCCCAGGAAAGCAGCTCTGGGTGTGTGTGCAATTCCCACCTTCTGCATTACCTGGCATGGATCAGCCCATCGTCCTCTGGGGACAAAAAGCACTTGATAGGGGACTCAAGAGTTGGAACATTTTTAGCTTAAGGTAAATAATTAATAAGCCTAGTAGGTGATACATATGTTAATGCTATTGTTTCAGGAACTGCAAGTAAGGCCCACCAGGCCTGCGGAGACAGCCTACCTCCAGCCAAGTGGAGGCATCCGGGCCATTGTGTTCCAGGGAGAGACAGAAAACTGCCAGCCCCCGGGAATAGCTAACTGCCCAGGGTGAGAATACTGTATTTTTTTAATCTAATTTTCCCTGAATTTCAAAACCCCTCACTGCACTTTGTTCTCTGTTATAAAAAGGCTGTCTTGGAAGAAAAATGTAAGATGGTCTGTTAGGGTACGTACCCGCCATGTTCTCAGATCACCGACCATCTGAATAAAGCACCTGTAAAGATTCAGTCCCTGTCTGCTTATTGGATTTGGTATGTGACAGACAGCACGGATGCCAGTTCTTTTCCGGTTTCACTAGGGCAGTATTGTGCCTCTTAAGGAACAATATATAGTCATACATCCCATAGTGATGTTTCAGTCCACGATGGACCACACATATGACGGTGGTCTCACAAGATTATATTACAGCTGAAAAATCCCTCTGCCTCGTGAAGACACGGCCACGGTAACATTGCAGCACAACACATTCCTCACGTGTCTGAGGTGATACTGGTGCAAAAAATCTGCTGTGCTGCTGGTCGTATAAAAGTATAGCACTTACAATTACGTATGGTACATAGTACTTAATAATGAAAATAAATTACTGTTACTGGTGGATGTATTGACTACTTTGTCATTATTTTAGAGTGTCCTCTTTCTACTTATAAAAAAATAATTGGCTTTCAAACAGTATGTGTGTTGTGCTGGCAGCAGTCTCACACCTCCTGTGTTTACCACGTCTCTCGATTGCACCATTTTCTCTTGTTTTTGATTTAGTCTCTTATTGTTTTGTACAGTAACAGGCTGTATAGGCTTGTAGCCTAGGAGCAACAGGCTATACCACTTAACCTAGGTGTGTGGTAGGCTGGACCATCTAAGTTTATATAAGTATACACTATGATGTTCCCACAACAAAATCACTTAATAATGCATTTCTCAGAGTGTTATCCCCATTATTAAGTGGTACACGAGTGTAGATATTGATGTGGCAACTAGTCCCTCTGAGCTTAATTATAATTTTCTAGATGTATTTTTAGAAATGTTTTGGTTTTCTAAGTCTTCTTAAAAACATTAAGAAGAAAAAATTACTAAGTTTGTTTCTTTCAGAAAACACTATTTGCAAATACATTTATATTGCCAAATAGATCATTTGAGAGTGTGGCAATGTTACTTACTAAGAAGGTATTCAGTGGTATGAAGGGTTATTGTTCACTTCTTTGATATATTATTTCTTCACCTATGAAAATGACACTTAGGCTCAAAACTCCAATTCATAGTTGCCAGCAAACACAACAGAAAATTATATTTGATCATAAGGTAAACAAAAGAAGTTTTAATAATGAATTGAAATTGTTAGCCATTTTACTAATGAAAATCACCTGGGAAGAATTACAGTGCTGGAATGTAAAGAAATATTGGGCTGAGTGTCTGAAGATCAGGGTCTTTCATTAATTTCTTCTATCAAGTTTGGGTCTTGAAGAAATCTTGACCCTCTCACTTATTGGCCCCAATTTCCTTGTTTCTGAAACGCAGTAGAGGAAGCTGAAGTAGATAATGTCCACATTTCCTTTTGCTTCTGAAATAACTTTTCACTCAGTGGCAAGAACATGAACCCCAGATTCCAACAGATCCAGACTAGAATTTTTTCTGGAGAGAACTGAACAATGCATTTAATTTCTCTAAGCCTCAGTTTCTACTTTCAAGAATGGAGAAAATACCCATCTGCCAGACCACACAGATTAAGGTTGAGGGTTAAGATGATAATGCATGCAAAGCACCTATGACTCTGTCAGTCCATGGTAGGCTGGGGGGTAGCGGTAGGGATGGGAGAGGGGAATTCAAGATGAGCCTGGAAGTATTCCCCCCCCAAAAAAAAGTGTTCAAAAAAATGAGTCAGGTTGAAAAGACACAGATGTCAACCTGCCAGTGGACAGCTGGAGCAATTGGAGCAAAAAAATAAATAACAATATTTCTGGATTAGAATCCATGGAGTAAAGTGAGTATCCATGAGTTCATACTGACATAAATCAGTAACTTAATAAGTAAATGTTTCAGAGGAGGAGGGACAGCATTTCCTTACAGAAGAATTTTAAGTAATAAATGCAGAAAGAATGAGGGAAATTGAAATTAAGATCAGAATACTACAGTTATAATTGGTGGAGAGATCCCCCAACTGATGCTGAAATTACTGAGCAAAGTTCGAGGAGGAAATGGTATATTTGTATAGTCTAAAATTACCTCCTTCAATTTATTTATGAATTACAAAGGGAAACACAGTCTCTTTACAGTGGAGAAGCCCAATAGCACCATGTTAGTTCAGCAATCAAAGCTAACACCACCGGTAATCAGACATTAACATCTTGCATCCCCTGATGTGATGCACTGAGAAGTGATGACGCACCACTTCTGAGTGTTCCTGTAACCTCAGTCTAATCATGAGGTAGTCAGAAAAGGTTTCTATGGAAAGTCACCTCACAGGGTGATCTGATCATACATTCCTCACTGGGCAGGTCATGGTGTATAGCCACGCACCAAGCATGCAACTTCTTTACTGGAAGTCTTACCTCTTTGCCTTAAGCAAGTCTTGTCTATGGCTTGTGTACATCTCAGTCAACACATTTGAAATGTCCCCTTTCAGTCCTCTCAGGAGGGCGCATAATCTTTTTCCCCCTTCCTATTGAATGTATTGGGTTGACACTGGTTAACAAAAAAATTATATAGGTTTCAGGTGCACAGTTCCACAACACAGCACCTGGACACTATACTGTGCCTACCACCCCAAGCCAAGTCTCTGTACATCACCATTAATCCCTCCATACCCTCCTTCCCCTCCCTGAGCTCCCCCGTCCCCCAGCAAGCACCACTGCTGTCTATGTCCATCAGTTTATTCCCCTTATTTTTTTGCTCAATCCCTCCACTCCACTCACCCAGCCCCCTCCCTCCCACAGTTAGAGAGCTCACAATCTCAACTACCCTGTAATCCGGTCCCCACTTTGCTCCCTCCCACTTTCATTCACTCTTCCTTACATTCCTTCCTGAATGGCAAACACATCAAAAGGAACTGAAAAGTATTATTCTAGGAAGCATTATTCTCAATCCACTGAAACCTTGCTTGCAGGTGCAGCCTCTGTGGGGCTCAAATACATTTCCATAAAAATTCTCTACAGGTTTAAACATGTTTTTGTCGACAATGGGAAAAAGAATTGGGCCAACTCAAACTGAGGGGCAATGTACAAAAAACTGATGTGTCCTTTTAAAAAATGTGGAGATCATCAAAGACAAGGAAAGAACTGGGAACTGGCAGAGATCAAAGGGGAATAAGGAGACACGACAGTAAAATGCAAGGTGGGATCCTGGTTGGAATCCTGGAGCAGAAAAAGGAAAAACAGGTGGAATCCAAATATAAACCATGGTTTGGTCAATAGTATTGCACCAATGTTCATTTCTTAGTTTCGATCATTTTACTATGGTCATGCAAGTTATTAACACTATTGGAAGCTGAGTAAAGGGTATATGAAAACTCTGTACTATTTTTGCAGCTTTTCCATAAGTTTAAAATTATTTCAAAATAAAAAAAATATTGGTATGGGTGAGAGACAAGTCTGTATCATTTTTCTATGTTTTCCCAAAGAAAGGCTCCCGTGAAACATGCCTGGCCATTGCTCATGCTGAGGACCAATATCATGAGTGTCCATGTGACAGACACAGCCCCAAACATCTGTGCTATTTAACCACTTCATTCATGCTGCAGAGGCCTTGGGGGCTCCAGGAATGACTTTAAGTGTGATGGGCTTGAAGGAAGATTAATTGGGGAATCATTTTCCCCAACCTTGGTATTTTCTTCCACAGGAAAGGAACTCAACTAGTGTAACTCCTGACTCTCTTGACCTCTCTATTCCCTCTTCTCCAAGAGAGGTGGAGTGACATCTGATTAGTAAATCTGGGAAGAATAAACTGGGCACACATTGGTCATCCCCTTTTCCTTCTTGGCAGTGAGTAGCTCATAGCAAACAGGTGTTCTGCTCTGCTCCTCAGGGTAAGAAACTTCCCCTATCTGGCCTTGTCTTTAGGCCAACCAACTAATTTGAAAATGCTAATTTGGAATCCCCTTTGATTTTCACCTCAATGTTATTCTCTCCAATCTAGTCCTTCTTAATAATGATGGTGACATTTTTGGCCTCATCTTCCTTGTTCCTTGTTTTGTTGCTTAATTTTCTCAGTACCTGGGTAAGAAAAAAGATCCATAGACACTGGGCATTCTCTAGGCTGCACCAGGTTCCATTGGCTTTAGTTTGCACAGTGTCTCAGAATTTCATTCTGTGGTGGTGATTCTCTGCGAGGTTAGGAAGTGTTTCAAACTAATTTGCTATTCCAAAGAGCCTCTGGACTTTGAGAATCACAAACAGTAATCACTTAACACTGTTTTTACTGGGTGAGTTGAGCTGTGTCGGGTCAGATAAAGGATGTGGAGCACTGTGCCCATCTCGCCCCTACCGGTGTACGGGCAATTTTGGTCCATCCCAGAGAGTACAGGGTATAGTTCTATTATGACCTTCTTGGTATATGCGTGCTTCTAAAGTGAGTTTTTTCCCTAGTTTTCTCACTTCATTCTCTGCCCCAATGGTCCATTAAAACAGAGGCATAAAGCCCATGTTTTCTCCTTATGGATTATCATGCATTTATCTTTTCCAGTAGTTTCCTTCGCCTCTGCTTTCTGCACTGGTACAGAGATGGGAATTTCTAAACAAAGCCTTTAATAGCCCATTATGTTTCACCCCATGTTATGTAATTTAGTTTTAAAGTCACACTTCCACAGCAATCCACTACTTGTGTGAATGCCCGTCTGGGAATGAGACTAATCTTCCTCTCCTCGAAAAACAACCAACACATACTGCACCAGAGTTATGATTATATCACAATAAATATTCTATGCAGGACTAGCAACAGCTCCTCAAAGAAAAACGCTTGGAAACAGGTAATTGGAATGAGCTATATGCATTTTCACTGAGCTTTGAAAGAAAGTACAAGAAGAAAGATCTCTAATCAGTTCCCATGTACTTTCTTTTTCCTTAAAGAACACCAAGTGAAGAATTTTGACAGTCTCTGCATTGTAATGGGAACATCTCAGGAAGAAAAGGCTCATCTATAAATGTGCCTTATGACTGCCATCGTGGGTACCACTTACCAGGCACAAAACGAGGAGAAGAGCTAGAAGGTAGTTCTTTTCTGGACAGTTTTGTGTCCTGGCTCTTAACTACTTTGCCTTTGCCATAGATGTGAATATTTTAAAAGCCAGAGAAGCCCCCTACATTTGAGCTGTAGATAGCTACAAGAACCAAACAAGAATGCTAACAACCAATTTTTAAAAGTGCCTCCTCCCCAAATAGCGAATCACCAAGCTCTGCCCTGCATGTCCAAACTGAGGCTAAGCCATGAGCCCGCTGCAGCCTAACTGGTAGACCAGAAATTGAGAGGAATGTTAAGGAGTTGCAATGACTCTTAAAAGATAAAAATAAAGGTGTCTGTTGAAACCACAGCCACAACAACAAACCAGACATGAAACAAGATGCCACAAGGACCTTCTCCTTCCTCCTAGTGGGGATGTGTCGATTTCATTATTCAGAAGCCTTCGATGACCCTTTCCCAAAGGTTTTTGGTTGTTGTTGAGTTTAATTTTCAAGGCTGTTAACTGCTGATGCCAACTTAATTATGGCAAGCAAGCAACCCAGCCACAATGTATGACGCCAATTGTGAGTTTTACTTTAGTCTCACATTAGATTTGGACTCCTCTGCTCATGTATAACTTTCTGAGCCAGAAAGTTTTCTGCACAGTCACTTGCTTTTCCTCCACTGGTGTCTTTGTTCCCCAGTTTGCCACAGGGGATTGGGGGAATAGATATTTATCGCGTATTATCTCACTGTTAACAGTGCCCTTCAGTGATTTACAAAAGCACTCTTGCATTTTTAACCTTGAAGTCTATCCGATTATTGCTCTGAAATGGTAAGATTAACATAGTGAAGCATAAAGATTCATAATCAGTTTCTTGCATACAAATTCATCCAAATGCAGGAAAAATAGAGTTCTAGGTGGCATAATGGCTCCAGATGGGATGAGCTGAGAATATCTAAGCATTTACCCCACAGCACCCTTGTGTCTGTCACCACGAACACGGAGTTCTCGCCTATAGAAAATATCCTCCAGTAAGATGTAGCTGTACTCACATCTTCGTATTTGGTGAACGAAAATTGTGGGATGTCATGCACATCTTGAACTAAACTTCAGGACATCACTTGCTATTATACATGTTGCTTTCCCTTTCCAAACTGTGACAATGATTCATGATGAAGCATTCAGTGTTTGTTTTACTGGGCGGGTCATGTTCAGGACAGCAAATCATTCCTGCTCTATCTCTAGGGGTCCCTGAAAGAACTGTGCTGGAAATTTTGCAGTTTTGTGCAGGGATTTCTCAAAAGGTGATTTGGCAGTCGCTCTCAGTCGGCCACCCAATAGCCACCCTTTTCCTCTTCCTTACAGCAAGTAGCGGCCATGAGACAATGTTCTGACCAATGAAAAACAAGCAGAATTCTCTTGGGAGAGAGCTTTTGTTTTCTCATTAAAAGAAAAGCTGAAGAGAAAAGCTCCCTGGTGCTGCCCCTTCCATTTAACTTGAATATAATTAGCTACCTTGTGTCTAAAAGGCAACAAGCTTCCAGACAAAAAGCCAACTTGCTTAGGAAAGTGAGTAGGAAAATGGAGAGAGCCTAGGTTTTTTGATGACATCACTGAGCTGTGAGAATAACCCCGAGATCACCTGCTTCTGGACTATCTTGTAAACAATAAATGTCTTTATAATTTAAGTCCTTGTTACTTGCAGTAAAAATGCTCTTAAGTGACAGAGAAAGTGGGGCCTTGGATGGAGGCCAGAACACAAAGGAATTGGGCAGCTGGTACATACTCTTTTGAAGCTCTGCCCCATGGACTAAGGAAGAGGGTAGACCACTAGCTCCTTGATGCCCAGAGGCCACTGCAGGCAGAGTTCCTTTGGCTTCAACATGAGACCAGCACCAGGTTTTATGGCGATGATATCAATGGTATTCAATAAACGGGGAAAGCATACCAGCAATGAGATGGGAGCCTTGCAGTCCAGTGAAACAGTGTAAGCGCATGACAGACAGCGGGAGAGCAAAAACGTAGTCTCTCCCCACCCCTACTTCCCTCCGTGGCTTAGTTAGCCCAAACTAGACCGTCTAGAAATATAAGTCATTTGCCAGCTGAAAGTCTGAATTGCCTCTCTGCTACGGAACATAACCACTTGGACGTTTAACTTGCATCTCCTGTGTGGCAGAGGCCTGGGGGGCAGAGGTTTGCTGGGAAAGTATGACTATGTGGGGGGATTGATTGCCTTTCTTCTTAAGGAAGCTCACGACCAAGGCAGTTCTGAATAACTTAAACCATCAGCTGATAGGACTGGCTGGGGGGCGGGTGACCTGTTCCCCAGCCAACCGGACTACCAGGTTAGCTTGATGTGTGTGTGTGTCCCCAGAAAACACTCCTCTTCTAAAGTACAGACAGGCCACCTTGAAAGCAACCTGACAAACTAGAGAAACTGGCTGGTTTACAGTACGTCAGAGTTGTTCTTTATCTGGTAGGTGTGCTTACAGGGATTAGTTGGTATTTCTGGTTTAACTAAAGAGTAAGTTTAAGGCATATTAAACTTCTATTTATTCTATTTTCTTCTTAGACTAGAGATTTAAGCTCCCTAACTTCTGATATGTTTTTAAATTGCTGACAAATCTGTTTTAGCTTGAAATTTTGTTTCTTCAAGTATACTCCTTCAGCCAATATGCACTGAGGGTCTGTACACCAACAAGGGGGTGATCGTGTGTGCGTGCACATGTGAAAGAGAGGGGAGGAAGTAAAAAGAAAGGGGGAAAGATTGAGAAAGACAGACAGAGAGAGAGACAAACAGACAGATGGGCATCTGTCCTTTCAAGAGTCGGTATACAGAAGTGAAAACCATGAATGAACTCTGGTGAATAAAGCTGTAGTTTGATTTCCTCAGGAAAAGATTCTCTAAAACACTGAAAGAATTGGGGCCAGCAAAATGCTGTCTGGAGAACACTGAACAGAGAGAATCGCCAGAACACCCTTCTGTTAACCTGTCGCCACCTACACCAGGAAAGTGAGTCTAGCAATGCCTCTCCCCAGGTGCAGGTAAGCAGGGCCTCTGGTTGGCTTTTACTCACAGACCTGGGTTTCACAAGGGTTGTTCTGGTCTCTTTAGATTTTAACCCACTCAGGCAGAACCGCTGCTTCTGACTTGCTTTACCTTTCTTTTCCTTCTAACCGCCAGTGGCAGGCTGAGTAAAAAGTTGTTCTGTCATGCGAAAAAGTTAGCTAACACTTTACTCCCAGGTGCCTCTCCTCCCACTCTGCCTTTCCCGCTGAAGGCAGGGAAGTGCTAGAAAACGTTTTGGGCTCACGTTGAAGCCAAGATCCCTTTGCACTACGAATGTGGATGTTTTCACTGGGTGCAAAACTTGTCAACCTGCCTAGCCTTGTTATTTCTCAATAGATTCTCTGAAGAAGACCCGGAGACCCAAACAGTTTGCTAGATTTTGCATTAGCAATAAAACAATGTATGAAACCCATCGCCCAGCATCACATAATACACCTGCTTCCACTGATGCTCTTTGAAGAAGACTCAGCAGAGGGCAAGAGAACTGCTCTGCACATTTGTACTCATGCTGAGTACTGCACGCACTGACTAGGAGGTCTGAGTGCGCCTGGCGCCACCTGCCTCTGGCACTGTCTCCAGGCGTCCCTCTGCCCTCCTGAACAAGCCCAAGAAATAGAAAAACATAAAAAGCTATTGTCCATGTCCAGTGAGAAATGAAATGCACTGGACCAAGTATCACAACATCCTTAAAATAATACAACACTTCATCACTTTTGTATCTAGATTCCTCTCTCGATTTGCAAAGTCATAAAGCTTGAATCAACATCTTGAAACATCATGGCTTTGTTCTATGTACACTCTTTCAAAAAAAGCAATTCACTACTAACTCTCTGTGGCTTCGCCTTATTTAAAGTACTTACTTCAGTTCATCTCCTGGTTTGCTTTGAACTGGCAGAGGCAATCAGGAGATTGGAAGCAATTTATTTAAAAAAGAACATGGCCCACGGCAGCAATGTTGAACCATTTCAAGTTGTGGCACCCGTAAACAATTACTAAAATTCTGTGGCACACCAGAAAAATATGTCATATATTTTTGTCAATCAGACAATAATATAGGTATCATTTTTATTCATTCACAACAAACTGCCATGGTTGTGCTGGCTCTTGTCACTTTTATTTGGAAATCTAAGGGAAAAGAGGTCAGTGACCCTGACTAACTAGTCAGGTATCGCATGTTTTAACAATTTTTGTGGCAGGCCTATAGCTCTGGTCTGTGAAAACAGTTTCTGAATCACAGTGTAGCCACAACACACTGTTTACCACGGAGAGCAAGAATAAATGGCATATATCCTAAGTCTTTCGTTTAGCTGCGAGCTGATTCATCAATATTTGATTGAGATGCTTAAGTTACGGACATGGCCTTTTGTGGAGTGCCCAGGGAAGAAACACTCTGTCTTCTACTTGCAACTGCCCTCCTCCGGAAATAGAACCCCTTTCACCACAGTGGAAACTACCAAGCCGGGAAGGGTCTAGCTTAGTGTTTAAGAAGAGAACTAACAAAGAAGAGATTTCCTGCTTTTAGAGGAGTAAAGAGTTCTGCCCACACAAAGGGTATAATCAAGGGTTGGTTGGGGGGAAAAAATAGGCTGGATGAATGCATACTCACTGAGTACACATTGTAGATGATCGACTTGTGCCAGAACTGTATCTCCTTAACAAAAGTCTCTCCCGGAATACCTGTCAGCCGGTTCTACCCCCAAGCCTTCTCAAGGGAAGAAAGAAATGGACTGATCATGATGTTTAAGCCCTTAGGAAAGAAAACGCCTTTCTGCTCCACAGTATTCTCACCGTAAAGTTATAAATTAAGATTCCCCCTAGAATAAGAGGTGCATGATTCATTTTTTCTACTTTTAATATCAGTTTGTATTGGTTTCAGGTACACAGTATAGTGGTTAGACACTCATATACTTCACAAAGTGTTCCCCCCAATATTTCCAGTACCTGCCTGACACCATAGAGAGTTATTACAATATTATTGACTATGTTCCCTGTGCTGTACTTTATATCCCCGTGACTACTGTGTAACTACAAACTTGTACTGATTAACGCCTTCACCTCTTTCACCCGGTCCCCCAACCCCCTCCCTCTGGCAAACGTCAGTCCACTCCTTGTGTCTATGAGTCTGTTCCAATTTTGTTTATTCATTTGATTTTTTCTTTACAGTCCACATATACGTGAAATCACATAGTATCTGTCTGTCTCTGACTGACTTATTTCACTAAGCACAATACCTTCTAGGTCCATCTATGCTGCCACAAACAGTAAAATTCTATTCTTTTTTTATGGCCAAGTAATATCCCATTGTAGTATACATGTATCACTGCTTTTTTATCCACTCATCTACTGATGGGCACTTGTGTTATTTCTATATCTTGGCTATTGTAAATGATTCTTGAGGGCTGTGGCCTATGGATAAGGCCAGATGTTTGGATGAGCAGCTGGGATCACCGACAAGAGCTTCAGGAATCAGGACTGACCCATCCAGGTACCCGAGGATTCTTGTGGTTCACATAAACCAACTCAAGATCCCTTCATTGATACCCACATCCACTCTTTAATAGATGGCAGTGGACAGAGAGGCAGTGGATGGGAAGTGCAGTGCTTGGCACGAAGCAGATGCTCGATTAACATAAATTTCTCTCAGCTCACTGGAATGACCTGCTTTTGGCACAGGCTTTTAGTTCAGCTCAACAAATTGGCTAATTAGTCAATAAAGTTCCAAGGTTCACAGCATGCCCCATTCCACCCCACTCTATAATTCAGGCATTTGCCAAACCTGAGTTTTCCTCTTCAGATCCCCACACAAGCAAAAGGAAAGATGTATCTGAATATAGGAAGTGAAATGGGGGAACCTTGGAAACGTTGTCATAAGTGAAAGAAGCCAGTCACAAAGGCCACACATTGCATGATTCCATTAATAGGAAATCTCCAGGACAGGCAAAGCCACAGAGACATCAGTAGATTAGTGCTCCCCAAATTAGTGACTGCTAACAGGTGCACGGCTTCTTCGTGGGCTAAAGAAAACGTTCTGAAATTAGAAGTATATCTGCAATTGAATTATATTCACAACTTTGAATATATTAAAAACCACTGAATAGATACTTTTAAAGGGTGAATTTCATACATATAAATTATGTCTAAATAAAATTGTTATTAAAAATAAAAAAAATATATGGAATGTTGTTATAATGATAGGAAAAAATCCTGGGGACGGAAAAGGGTTTGCATGTCAGTCCCCCTGGCTGTGTGGTCTTCTAAATCGCTGGACCTTCTCTGCACCTCAGATTCACCACCTGTCAGGTGAGGGTATTATTGCACTGGGAACCTTCTAGATTAGCTATAAGGAACTAAAGGCTGAATTCAAGGACTCCCTCAGTCTGAGAAATGAAGCAGTGTGCAAAGTGACTGTCTGGCCCTGGCTTCCACAGCAGGTGTGGACACTGGAGGAAGCAGCTCCTGGTGAGATTTCCGGCAGGTTTCCCTTTTTAGGGTTAAATTCGTTAAGATGGTTATTTCTCACTGTCTTTCTCTATTTCACAAGAAAACAGATGGCCTGCTTCTACAGTTTACAGGGGAGGAAGCTAAGCCCCTGGGACGTTAAGTACCCTCTTCCAAGTTACCAGGCATGGGAAGCCGGGAACATGAGTGTTTTGTTCGCTAACGAAGCTGAATAGCCCTTCCATCTGACAACTAAAAACAGGGCTTGGGGTGTTGAACCCTTCCACACAGTGTGCTAATAAACCTTTTAGCACAACCTGGTTTGTTAGGGCTTACACCAGTCAACCATTCCAGAAGTATGAAAGGAAAAAAAAAAGGAGAAGCAGGGAGGGAAAGAGAGACAGAGGACACAGACTGTAGATTCAGATCGTTTTGTTTCAGGACTACGTAAGGGAAGCAGATTTCCTGTGCCACGTTCAAAGGAAACAGTGTTTTCTTCCCATACTTCGTTTCGTTTTTCACTTGGGAAGAAGCCCTAGCTTTGAAGCCTCTCTGTTCAAACTCATTAGGAAAACCGTCAAGGAGGGAAGCTTTCATGGAACCCTAGTGGGAGGAACTCGCGTTATGGGAGAGCCGGATCAATCTGCAAACAGTTCATCTATGGAGATTCGAGGTCATCTTTGGCTGCTTGTTCAGCTGGAAAGTTAACGTAAACCCATGCTTCACTTACTGGAGAGGCCAAGGGACCAAAGACACTTGAGGCTCACCCTCCAAACACTTCCTCAGAAGCCAGCCATGCCCTCCACATGAAAGATGGATGCTTCTACAAAATGAAGTGAGCAAACTAATTGGAAAATGTCTTGCTCTGAAGAGAAAGGGGTTGGGTCCCACCAGAGAGGAAGCAGTGATGTTGACATTCACTGCACAGAATCTCTTCCTGTGTAATTCATAGCTTTATTGAAGTTGACATGGAAACCTTTTGGCAGGGCTGATGTTAACACTCAAGGATATCTTTCCTGACATCTGAATCTTTTTAGTTTAAAGTTCTTAAACCTGTTGAAGTCTTGGCGAAGTTGAAATATAGCAAATTGTTATTTTTGTTTTTTACTTTATTCTTAGAGCATAGTCCATAGCCCATCTGAGTGACTCAAAATGGATTTGAGGGTCAGAAAGTAAGGATTGGAAGTGGCGTGTCTAAAAGTGAGCCGGCAGGGGAGCACTGGGAGAGGAAATGATATGGGGCCGACAGGGGACCCTGGAAGATGAACAGACATAAAGGGGAACCCTAACAAAGTTGTCCCGGAACAAGAAGATGTTAGAAACATCCTTATGCCTAAAATACAACAGGGATAAGTAATTAGCATTTTGAACATCTGCAAAGAAGGGGGACTTAATTTCATTTTTCTTACAAGAATTACATATGTGTATGCAAATATATACAGACGGTCAGTCCCTGACTTATAATGTTTCAACTTAGGGTTGCTTTTTTCTGTTTTTGGTTTACTTTCGATGGCACAAAAGCAATACACATTCTGTAGAAACCAAGTAGCCAAGCTATGATGTTTGGTAGGTGAGGTGTATTAAATGCATTTTCTACTTAACAATGCTTTTAAGTCACAGTGGGTTGATCCGAACACAGCCCCATCGTAAGCTGAAGAGCATCTGCACAGGCACAAATGTAAAAATATACACACCAACACAGGCATGCCGTGTGTACACGTGCACACCTTAAAGGAAAGAATCCCGGTGTGAATGGATTATGATATAATACTGATTAGCAGAACTGGCCCTTCTGCCAGCCAAGCCCACCCCAATGACAAAATATTGCCTAACATATATTTTTGATTTTATCGGGATGACGGGTTAACAAAATTATACAAGTTTCAGGTGCATGATTCTCCAACACATCATCTGTACACTGTACTGTGTGTTCACCACCCCAAGTCAAGTCTCCCTCCATCACCACTTATCCGGCCATACCTTCCTCCCCCTCACAACCCTGTCCATGAGCTCTTTGTCTGTTTTTGCTCAGTCCCTCCACCCAGTCCCCACCTCCAACGGCAGTCAGCCTGTTCTCTATCTGTGAATCTGTTAGAGCCTAATATTTTAAATTCTGATGAAATTAAGCAGAGCATAGACTTAAGAAACACATAAGCTACAGTTAGCTTTCCCTTTCTTTCTACCGAGTGGATGACTGATTATTTTAGGGACGTCAAGTTCTCACTTGCTGTCCCTTATTTAGCTCATAAGAAAATAGGGCATAAAATTAACCTATTCGAGGCATGGAGCCATCACTGTTCAACTTAAGGAACAACTAACTAATCCAAAAGGAAAGTCACCATTGCTTATCCAGTCGTAATGCAGAGGCAACGCGGCATATAAATCAGTAACCATCGTATTGCAAAACAGACAAACAGATTAATGCCTGTTGCAAAGGATGGGTGAAGAGATCGATTAGGTTACTGATTCAGACCATGAACTTTCTCTCAATATACTGCATTTAACTTTTAAATAAGGTTCAGGAGAACCTGTAACATTTTGCGCCCTGACAGAGCTATATTTTACTAAGGGCAGAAATTGGCTAGTCTATAAAAATTAAATTATACCCCTTTCACTGTATCTAGTCAAGAGGAAATACTCTAATTACAGGACTACACTGTCAAACGAATGCAAATTTTCATTCTTTACAACCTGGTTTTAAAAATTCAAATGGGGTGGGGGCACTTCTATTAAATGTAAATCAATATTTGAAATATTTTTCAGAGTGCAGTGAAAAGCAAGAGCAAAAGAAATGTCACTATCAAGGGCTCTGGTAAGTAGCTGTGAACTCATTAAGAAGAGAGCTAGTGAGAACCAGTAATTCCTTATGTAATCACTTAAATATCAATTAGTAAGGACAATGTAAGGGGCAGAACCAAAGGCCCCTTTCCCACAGCTGCGCCTTTTGCTCCAGAAATGGCCAAGGGGGTAAAGAGCAGTCGAAAATAATATCTCGGCACCTGATAGGAATGCCACTCCGGGAAACAGGTAAAGGTTCATTTTAAACGTACTTCCCAACTGAAAATTAAATGTACTTGCCTCAAAACCCAAAGAGCTGAGTTTGCAGACTTTAATCCAGAAAGGACTAACTGAAGGCCTGGGCATATTGCATCGCTGGTATTTTTTGGAACGCGAATGTCTTTCATTACTGCTTAATGTCAAACTCACTTGGTTTATTAAAATCTCTTAGTCCATTTACAACTCTGGCTTTTCTGTAGTACTTATGAAAAATGCCAGTCCACAGAGCACTCACACTAAAAATCCTCTAGTGGGTTCTCATATTCTTCCAATAACCACTCTGTGGTCTGTTCTCTCAGCTTGCTCACTGAGTCTGCTCAGGTGAACTTGGCAGACATGAAAATTGTCTGCATCTTTAGCACTTTGCCTGGATCATCTTTTCGGGCAAACCTGGCAGCATATTTTGCTGTATGAAGCGCTGGCCTAGGCAGCAGGTGCCCTTTATTAACAGCTGGCTGGTGGACTTGGATCAGACATTCAACTCTTCTGACCCTCGTTTTCCTCCTCTGTAACAATTAAAGGAGGATTCAGATCAGCAGTTCGCAATGTAGAGACATCCCAGAGTCCCTTGAAGAGCTTGTAAGAGACCAGAGTCACCTGTGGAACTCATAAAAGACCCATGGTCAGGTATACCACAGCTTAGGGCCCTGGCTTCTAGTGGTGTAGGGTGAAGGAGGGGTGACCCAGACATGTGGATCTGAACAGAACCCCCAAGAAGATTTCTCCATGTGCCCTCAACCGGGAGTCACTGGGCCCTTTCAGCTCTAACGCACAAAGATTCTCAGAACAATGTGCTACTAGTAACACAAACACAAATCCTGGCTTTGATTTTTAACAGTATCGTTGACAGGCATTACTTTCTCCAGAGCGGAGAAGCTGACCCTGAAGAATTAAATTCTGGTGGGTTGTGGCCTCGGGAAACAAGGGCCTCAAAAGAGGACTCCCAGATTGCTCAGGACACCCCACTCCAAGCCCACCACCTGGAGGAAAGAGCCGGAGGCACAGGGCGCTCACCAAAAGGGAGCTCTTGTCATTGTGATGACCGCACCGCACTGTGGTCACTTCCCACTCAGTTCCAGGTTGGCTGTCCACTGCAATGGCTGTCCATTGATGGGTCTCTAACAGTTACATGGCAATGAAAATGGAAGTGCTTCGAACTATCAACTCCTCCGGCTCCCCAACACCTTCTGATGCAGGAATGCACATTTGGCTGCTTTCTATCGAATGCCCTGTTTTCATGTGCACAGGACTCGCAGTCTTCCCCCAGAAACTGGTTTTCCCTTTGCGCCCACCAACTCTTTGTTTCTCAGACTTCACCATTGAGACTACCTTATCACTTCAGTGTCTGGCTACCCCTTGGGCCTAGGACATATGGCCAGAGGAACCTGGTCTGGAGACAAGGCACTCACCTTGACCAAGCGGATAGCAACTTCAGACCAGGCACTTCATGACTGTCTACACTAACATTTTTCGTGGATCAGATGGTGTTTTAATGTCTGCTCTGCCTTTTTTCCAGCGGCGTCTGGAGAAGAGAATGAAGCAGACGGAACACAGCCCTTTGAAAAGGAAGTGTGTGGTATTTATCTTAGGTACACTTGTAGACAGGAAGGGATGTCTCTCAGAAAAAAAGACACCTCTTCTGGTTGGAATCTGG
This sequence comes from Macrotus californicus, assembly GCA_007922815.1. NCBI lineage: Eukaryota > Metazoa > Chordata > Mammalia > Chiroptera > Phyllostomidae > Macrotus > Macrotus californicus. The sequence continues at coordinate 5,161 of VMDR010008624.1, read as the reverse complement.
TTCACACCTTTCTCTTGCCTGATCTCCACCATATCCCAGGTTATAAAACATTATACCAAGGTAAGCAGCGGCCTCGAGGATTCTGAAGAAGTTCCTAATATGTCCACGGTACTGCCCCCTGTTTTTCTGGCTCTAATCATCTACAGCCTGGAGGAAAGATGCAAATATCCTAAAGTAGCAGAGTGTTCAGAATGGCTCACAACAGTCCCTTTGGTAGAAGGGCACTATACTTTTGCTCAGGGAGAAAACAGGTAGAAAAGAAACAGCTTGTCAAAACCATCTAGATCAATCTTGACGAAAGAATCACCACTAAGTTTTGTTTTGTTTTACTTTTCCAACAGCCACATCCCACATGACAAACCACACGTGTTGCTTATCTTGGGACAGGTTATTCTTGAGAGCATTTACATTTCAGATTTCCCAGAAAAGGGACTTTGGTGGCAAGAATCCACACCCAGGCTGATAAGGACCAACAGAGAACAGGCTTTAAAACCACACACAGCCCGCCCCACACACACATCACAGCACACCTCGGAGCCACGTGCTCCTCAAATTACTGTGGAGTTAGCAACAAGGCATCTCCAGGTGCTTCTCTGAGGAGAAACTAGTTTCTCAAGAAGCTGGCTTCAGACCCATAGCCCTTGCTTTAATTTGTCAGGGGTTAAGGAGGTCATTCAGCAGCTAGATCCCTTCACGGGGTTCGGTGGGCAGTGCGGCTCAGCCAGCTACAGAGGGGCAGGGCTTTGGTTCAGTCGGTAGCATTCGCCACATGATGTCATTTCCCAGTTAGTCGGTATTCTTAAAATGGGAAATTCTGTTTATGGGTTTGACCTTAGAATCGACCGACAGTTTCACTATTTCCCCCAAATTCCAGTTGCTCTTTTAGGGGCTTTGATTTCTGATAAGAATGTTGGTAGGGACCTCAGTGAGAAGACTGGTCAGCTGGAGTGAATAAGGAGGTCCACTCTCACAGACCCCCTTCTCCCCCTGCATAACACCCAGGCCCACTCATCAGCCAGCCAGCAGCTGCTAAGCTTGTGGTGCTGGGAACCACATTCCTTTGAAAAATCTTGGCAATTTGTGCCTGGAATGTGATGCATTAGCTCTAAAATGAAATAAAGATCCTGCAGTGTTCTTCAAAGAAATAGAGCGTGGCTCTATGACAAAACACTTTTTTTTTTCCAAGCTCGGACCTCTGCAAACTTCAACTAGCTTCACACTTTAGGCCGACATTGGTCACAGGGTCTAGTTGTCCAAGCGGAACTGGTTATCTGTATACTTTCCAGCCTCCTGATCAGCTTTTAGCAGAGGGAGGTGAGATGAGTAAATAAAAAGAGGAGAGACACTCATTAAATGCACTTTCTCCGGGAGCCCCTTGAGGGGAAGCCCTGGCAATGGAGTCTGATGAGATTAACGGAAGTTGGAACTCTTCATTTTCCCAGCATCGCACAAGCAAATCTGTGATAACCAGTGTGTAAACATGAAATCAAAGTCAGTTCCTTTCCTGTCACTGAATGGTTCCCTCACTGCCACCCCGCGACCCAGGCTTCAGAGGAGGCGGAGAAGGTTGCCGGACTCTTACCCGCACTTTGCTCCATCACTTCTTTCTGACACATGTCCTGAACGTTCACCGTGCAATTCACGATGAATTCCGGGGAGGAGCAGTCGTTGTTCAGCTGGAATTCTTCACACTGGTAACACTGGATTTGCAGCGCAAAGCCTGCGGGACAGAGGCAGTGGGGTTCAGATCCAGCCCTTACAAAGACCACCGGGGATACCAGGGACACCACGACCCTCGGCACTGATCCGGCCGCTGGGGTGCTGGTACTCCGCGCTCTTAGGGTTGCCAAATAAGGCCACTGTGGCGCCGAGGCCGGCAGGGGGCGGCGCGGGCACCTAGGATCCCACAGAATAAGGTGGAATTCTGCCCGCTACACCTGGACCCACGCTCCTGTAAAAAAGAGCCGGTATAACACCACACCTGGCCTTTCCACGTGGAAGTTCCAAGGAGGAGCGCACAATCCGGAGAGGGAAGTAGCTCCAGACACAGGCGTCAGCTCCAGTCTACGCCGAAGGATTTGCCTAATTGTTAATTGGCTACAAATTACTTAATTACTGTTTTCGCACCACTCGCGATTGCACTTGCAGACGTCTTTCTAGTTTCACTTAATTTTTTAAGTCAGCATTCCTATGCTGTCGCTCCGAGATTCCCTACGCGCCCACCCGGGAGCCCGGGAGGGAGAGCACCAGACACCAACTGCTACCGCGCCCCAAATCCCCGGACGGGTCCCGAAGTAGCAGGGGTGGCCGCAGTGACTGGGGAGGGACGTGTGTGTAGGAGCGGGTGTGTACCACGGGACGCGACACTACAGCCCTTTCTTCTAGGCTATTAGGGCAACCCTTTGGCTAGGGTCCCCGGTCGAGGTCCCAGCTCTGCATAGCTCGCTCAGAACACGGTCGCGTACTGGAAAAAAGGAGCGAGACGTTTTTGCATCTTTTATCGCTGTAGCCTGGCTGCCGCGCTTGGATCTGCGAGCTCCAGTTTAGACCTAACTCCTTCTGATCCGGCACAGGTGAGCCAGGTTCCCAAGCTCGCACTTCCCAGCCCCGCATCCGCCGCGCTCCAAGCGCAGCAGCACAGCCGGGGCGCGCCCCAGCCACAGGCTGCCCAGAGAGCCGCTAACCAGTCGGCGGCGCCACTCCCACGGGTTGTTAGAAACGCCTGACAACTTGGTCGGGTTGGGCGCTGTCAGTCCCCTCTCCCTCTCCGAGGCCCCAGTATCGCTCGGACCCTCCCGCCTCCCCTGCCTTTCTTACGACAGGTGCAGCCCGTGCATCTGCAGCTCGAGTCCTGCAAATCCGCGGCGCCTGCATCTCCTCCAGCAGCGCGGGACTTGGAGACTTTCCCACCTAGAGCCTCTGGGCACCAGCCACCGCCGAACTCCAGCTGAGCAACCTCTGCGCAGCCCTGGGCGAAGGGGCAGGCGGGTAGACGCGGTGCACGCCCCTGGCTGGGCTGCTGGCCCTCTTCGTCTTACCTTGAAGCAAGAACAATCCGCAAAATGTTGCTGCGATGCCGAGGATCCACATCCTCCCGGAGCCTCTGGCCCGGGAGCGGGCAAGCGCCTCAGAGGCAGCGACCGCTGCCCGGGCCGCAGCGGCTGTGGCTGCTGACGCGTCTGTGGCCCGCGCTGCTGCCGCCGAGGCGACCGTCGCAGCCGAGAGGAGCCGCAGGTGCCGCCAGCGGCGCCCGCATCGCCCGCGCTGGGGCTCCGGACTGCGGGTCGCAGAACCTCTCAATCGCTCTCCCGGGCAGAGCGCCGCGTCTCCGGAGTTGTCGGCTGAGACTGAAGGAACTGCTGGCGATCCAGAGCACCCCAAAAGTCTCGCCTCTTCTCCCCACCTCCCACTCCAGGCACCACGTGACGGCTGCCGAGTTGGGGTGGGGGTGGCGGGCGGGGAAGGCTGGAACTGTCTTTCCACGTCCCCACCCCCTTTCTATCGCCCTCTTCTCCCGCCTCCGCACGTCCCTAGGACAGGGAGCCCAGGGGGACAGGCGGAGACGGAGAGTGTAGTTTTCCGAGGTGGGGAGGCTGGAGATTGATGAAGCGTGAGGAGGGCGCAGCAGGTGCCGCGGCGACCGGCGGGACGCTGAACGAGGGACCTGCGAGGTGGGGTCGGAAGACTACGTGCCCCGCGGGCCCTCTGGCCGCAGGTGCGCACCACCTACTGCCGCTGCGCCCCGGGGGCTGGCCGGATCCCCGCGGCCGACGGGTGCCCGACAGCAGGGTCCAGTCCGAAAAGCTGGGGCTGGGGGCGCGCTCCTGGGCGTCTGGCAAAGTTACACACCTGCAGACGCCCTAGGGCGTCCCGCTCAGTCGCGCCTTCTCTTGCTCCAAGTAGCCCCTCTGTCACTGCCAGACTTGGCTGCAGCTGCGGCAGGGTGGGCGGGGTGTGGCGGGGCCCCTGCCCTGACTGGAGAGCTAGCCCAGGCAGCCCTCCTTTCTTCTGCCTGGGCGCACCGCTGGCGGGTGCGGTGACACTGTGCTAGGAGAGGGACACCCGGGGGCTACCGTTGCAAGCTCCCACTAGAAAGCAAACTGGGGTGAAGAAGGGAGTTGCTATCCTCCAGCATCTTCCTCCAAAAGGCCGAGCAGCTTCACCCGGTTCTCCTCAAAGCCATGGGTCATTAGTATAGGCTCCGCGTCCTCGCTTGTACCGCGCCTTCCCCGCCCAGGACTCGGTCACCGGCCGCTCCGGCCCCCTCCCTCCTCCCATTCTTCCTCTTCGGTTCCAGCGACCCACCTGGAGTACTGCCGGGGACGCCAACGCCAAAGGTGCCACGCTTGCTGCTTTCGCCGTTCTCGCCGCGGAGCCTTGCAGCAGGTGGTGCACGAGCCCGCCGGCCCGCCCGCCCGCGGGAGAGTCTTGGTGCCCCCGCCCCCAGCCCGCACGCTCCCATCGCCCCCAAATCCCTGGGGAGCATCCGTTTCTGTGGAAAGGGCTTCATAAGCTTTGCCCCTCTTCACCTTCTCCTCGGGCCACCTCTTGGAGGCAGCTCGCGCCAGCCGGGACGCTGTTCATTTATTTCCCCATCCTGCCAGCAGAGCAGATCTGGAAACGTGCTTAAATGACTTTCTTGTAATTCCTCTGCAGAGATCATTCCACCCGTCCCTCGGGCTCCTCTCCCTTTTCCACCCGCGTTTCCTTTCATTCCCAGCTCGTTAAGCGCCCGGGGAGACAGACGGAAGCGCTTTGGCTGTTGCTCGTCTGTGTGCAGACTCTGACCTGACAACTGGCCGAATTGCTACCTCCCGAGAAAGGGGGCTAGCTAGCTCATTGACTCCTTGGGGGAATTCATCCTTGGAGCACGTGTGAGAGTCAACTAATGAACAGGGCCACAGCCTCCTTAAACAAGTTCAGAGGTTCCACTGTGATATGCCTTTTATTCGGAAATGAACCAAAAGAATGTTTAAAAGTCTGAAAGACAGGGACACTTTACATAATTTTCATTTAAGACAACAAAATTCAAATATAACAATTGCACAAATTTACTAAGTAACACTGGTCATACAATAGTCTTTAAAGAAACAAGTGCGTACTAAAGTAACCATATAGATCCTAAAAATATGTTTATTATGCCTGGTTTACAAGCTCCTGT